>BEXV01000269.1:193686-207077 GCA_003118195.1 Hemicentrotus pulcherrimus | reverse complement strand
TTTTTTTTTTTGTGTGTGTGTGTGTTCCTATCCACTTCTTCCTCAGTAATGTTGTGGTGTGAAAAATGAACGAGAACTTGAAAAGTGTAGTCTAGGGTTTTAGCTAGGAAACCGAATTAGATTATCATTTCTTTCAAAAGTAGAACTTTTGCATGTCATTTATATCGGGGGAGCAGTAACCTAGTTAACCATGTTAAGTGGAGGCAGATGAAACTTATGAGAAATACGTTTTTTTCCACCTTAAAAAGTGCTTTTTATAGTGGAGAGCGAAATCAAGGGGATCCTGAAACAACATTAAATGCGAGGGAGCAAAGCGACCGGTTTTAGAAATGTTCGCACGCATATTGGGGGCGGATGTAATTCTATATGATCATAATATTTGCTAAACATCCTTTTTCCCTTTCTCTTTCTGTTTGTATTTATATTTGTTGTGCATTTGTGCGCCCCTTCAAGTGCAGTGTAGGTAGAGCATGAAGAGCACCCCCCCCCCTTGAATACGCCTCTGCTAATGCATTGTTTCTATTCACTCGGTTTTAGACATCTACATGAAGTCATCTCCGGATCACTTTAACAAGTAATCAATGTCATAGTCTGATAGTTGAATCATTGAAGATTCGTTGCTTTTTGTTTGCAATTGTTTTTGAGATGAATACATTCCGTCATAATTCCCCACCTATATAATATCCCTTCACTTTTGTTAGGCAAGAAAGATATTTTGATTCTTCTTTTTTGTGCGTGTGTTTTTCGTATTGCGGTCCATGTCACATCATTCGCTTGTATATCAATAATGAAACTACATTCCTAGTCCTCGAATCTGTTTCATTCTTTTTGTATCAACCTAAATAATAAATCCCCAATACAAGTCAAACTCTCCAAGCCATTCACTCAAATTATGCCGAGTAAGACAAGAATCTACATTTCCCTCGCCTCAGATTTGTTTAAGAAGTTTTTTGAATTTACAGTCGATGTCAATTTGTGCGATTACACCATTATGAACGCTTCATTTCTTTTGTCAATATAATTTTGTTGGCTTCATTTTTCTAGGCTGAATACAGATTACCCTGTATTTATTGACCTTCCCATTTTGTGTAGTAACAGAACAAAAACAATCATTGAGATTTTACGATATGGGTTGAGATACAATATATAATTATGAGCAAGTCATAGTAAAATGCGTTTTCGGGGGTTGGAATAATACAAATCAAAGAAGAGCTCCTTTTTAATCGTTACTTATTGCCTCAAGATTTTGCTTGTTTTTTTGATTTTATTTCAGGTCAGTGGTCGGCCAGATATGCGTCATTCAACTCCCCATTTTCTTACCTACCCTGTAAGCATTAGGCCATTTAAAAATATATACATGATTAGCGTCCCCGCCCGATTCCTTTTGGGGGCCGCCTCCTACTTTAGAAAAAACAAAAAAAACAAAAAAACACTGCTAAAATGGATCTTTTTTTTTTATTTAAAAAAGAAAAAGAAAAAAAGTCGGCTGCCATTTTGAGCGGCCATTTGAAGAAAGAAAAAAAAGAAGAAAAAATAGGCCTCCTCCTTTTTTTATTTTTAAATCAAGACGCTAAAAAAAAATTTTTTTAAATTTTATTTGGCCTTAGCTGTGCATAAGCATAGCTGACAGGAAAGGGGGAAAGGTCCATACAGAGCTCCATCTAAATGTACAGGAGTGAGGATTAACTTTTTGAGGATAGTTCATTTGGTGTGAGAATCCACGAACAAATAGTTAAAGATTATCACTGTTTGGTGTCAGAAAGACGTTGATTCAGATACTTTAACACATAGATACAAACGCCCTTCTGGCTCACAACAGACGTATATAATTGTTTGTTTGTTTGTGCGGGTAGCGTTTCACGAAACCGTCGTAAGTATAAGTTCACCGACATTTCAATGGTATGTCGGTGAACTTGTACTTATGACGGTTTCGTGAAACGCTGCCCAGGTCACCACCACCTCGGGCAATTCGAATTGCTGTTTTCTGATAACAATAATCGTAAACATGTCTCTCCACAGGTTGATTACTTGCTCACTGACGCATTATTCTTATTATCTGTAGGCCTTTTATCAATAATTCCGCTAGAACGATTTTCTTTCTCGACCTTCCTCTTCAAACTGACGTAGCAAGCAAAGTCTTCATTGTTACTAGATATGGAAACTGATTATTTACTTTTTAATCTGATTGCATATTTTTGTAACGATTATTCTGAATGTAGGCCTTCTAAGTCGTAAAACCTTACGCTTAGTCTTATATTTTACTTTGTATAGGTATCAATGCTCATGTTTTTATTGTCATCATATAATGTTATAATATTTTTTTAGATAACAAAAAAATACCTATGAAATAAAGAAGTATTCATTGATACAAAAATATCTACTATCAAACCACTTACTTGTTTGTTTCAGCATCTATGGCTTTGTAATATTCACATGATGTCAGGTATTAACAAAATATATAATCCCTCAACTTTAACACCATTACTTTGACACAAAACTTACAAAAACAGACTTGACATAGTAATGATCAAAGTGCAGAATATTACATATCAATTATTAACATATTGATAAGCAGTCTAGTAATTTATTGATATATTTAGTCATCGAACCTCTTCCGAGTATAGGCATAAAATATGTCTATATAACAACCAATAAAGTATTCAGGCGGTTATTGCTTTGTATTTCATCGAAGTCATAGAGATACGTTGTAGGGTCCATGGTTATATTATCAAGAAAATGAAGATTCCCACATTTCTAGCGATGATGGTGTTAAACGTGTTCATTTGTAGGACAGACATGGCTGATGTTGGTGAGTATGGAAACTGTCGTAAAATAATCATAGTAGCCTAAATCAGAGCAGAGTTATTCTTCCTGCATGCATTTATATCGCTGCTGGTGTAAAGGTCGTGATAAGAACGGGGTAGATTTAGGATTTTCAGAATGGAGGGGGGGGGGGGGGGCAAAAATGACCAGACGTTGATTTTTACTTGGTAGAAACAAAATAAAATTTCCCCAATTTTTCCCTGTCTGTGAATATGCTTTTTGGGTATCCCACCGACGCGACAGTATAAAGAGGGCCGAGATCTTTCTCCCGACCGGATTTAAGCAAGTAATTATATCCTTTACACATTTAAAAAATAAAAATATAAATTAATTAATTAATACATTTTTTTAAAGGAAGGTCGTTCCAAAGCACATTGGGTATGCCTATTTAATAAAGATCTAAAACCTGATACTGTTCTCCTTTTGGATTGAAGGTCAACTCCAAAACGCATTTTACTCAAATCCACTACATGGGTTTAAATATGGAATAAATACAAACTCGTGTTATTGTGGGGGTATACAGGACTAACCACATTCTTGAAAAGCTTTGAGAAATATACTCCTGTGACACTCTGTAGCATGTGCAATGTCATTTCAGAGGGCGACGTCCGACTCGTTGACGGCGCCAACGCGTACGAAGGTCGTGTCGAGGTCTTCTCTGGAGGACGATGGGGAACCGTCTGTGATCGCCTGTTCGGTAGTGCCGATGGGCAAGTAGTGTGTCATCAGCTCGGCTACGGCAGTGTGGCATTCAGTTGGAAGCCTGTCTCTATTATGTACGGTGCGTATTTTGGCGGGAACTCAGAGATATCCATAAATCTAGCTGATGCGAGGTGTGTCGGGGTAGAGGATCGTCTGACTATGTGTGATGGGAGCTGGGGAGATGAGGTGGTAGACTGTGATCATTCCTTGGATGTCGGGCTGATCTGCTCTTACGGAAATGGTAAGAAATCTTTTTCTTCAAATATTTTTTTACCAGCAGTAAAACTTTGCATATTTATGAGATCATGGCTGATGCTTGACACTGAATAAGATTACTTCTGTCTTATTGTATAGGTCGACACCATTATCATCTGTCACTAGGCATACTAGGTAATAGAGTTCCTTGACGCCTACCGGAAACTTGTAAAAAGACGCAATGGAATGGATATAATTAAAGTAATCACAATGCCAGCCGTTTTGTTGATACCATATCTATATCGGAGTTTTTTATTTAAATAAATCTTTAAAAAATATTCTTATATCAAAGAATAGGATATTGAAAGTGGCAATCTCGTGAAACTTTCTTTTGTTTGAAATGAACGAAATAAAAAAAACTCAAAAGCTCTCCAAGCTTAACCGAACAGAACATGTAAAGTATTTACAATACACATTTAACTCAAACGTTTGTATTACAATGAGGATTATATCGGTGATTTATTCCAAGAATACTACTTTTATTTCGAGTATAATTTAACTAACTTCCAAATACAGAAATGTCTTTCTTCCTTTCTTCTGCATAACATTACTGTGTGTTAATCTGATTTTTCATTCTTATTAATAACTCCATTGTTCCTTGGTATAAGTGTATATTGACCTCTCATAATCAGCCATTTGTACAATAATATACAATCAGAATAATCATTGGTTTATGCACGTTAGAAACCGAAGGAGATATCCGACTGATCGGAGCGGGTGTGGGTATTGAATCAGAAGGTCGGATTCAAATAGTACGTCACAATGAATGGGGTACTATCTGCCATCATTCATGGAATATACAAGGTAAGTTATCAGGAAATTAAGCACCTTGTATTATTTGAGTTTGGGGAGGGTAGTCACGTCTACTCATGATATCTATATAATGAAATTATTGGCCGCTCCTTTTTAAAATTTTTTTTATAGATGTAACGATTATAATTATGCCGAAACAAGAGGGCTTGGTATTTCAAGAAGAAAATTGTCAAAATTGCCCTCTGTAATGTTGCTTGTTTGCGTTTATGGCATTCAATATCATTCTCATTACGCTGTTAGTCCCGTACATTATTGCACATGATTCAAATAATTAGTATAAATCAAGGATAGGATTTTTAACTATTATTATTATTTTCCATGAAGATCCATTACGGTGAGCCCCTCCCTCGCATCTAACAATCGAAGGAGAAAGGTAGAATGGCAACACAAAATAAACAGTCATGTATAAAGCATTCCATATAAATGCGGACTCTTCTATATATAGGCCCCTGTCAGTTGTAAATATTATGGGATTGGTTTGGGGCACACCTAAAAAAGCTTTGTCAAACATGAAATTATAATACAATCATGTGACGGCATCTTTAAAATTGTTATTTTTAACTTTCATTAGTATATTTTGAATTTAGTATAAAACTTGAACAATTCATAATGGAATAATGCCGTTTTCAAAATGAAATTGTCTTAAATATATAAAAATTGGAACATTAATAATTGTCTTTTAACCCCCACCCCACCCCCTCTATCTTTACGCATGATTCTTTCAGATGCGAACGTTGCATGTCGTCAAGTGGGCTTCGAGTTCGCTACCCTTGCGACTAGGAACTCCTACTACGGAGGAGGCAACCTTGATCAGACTGTGATGTTGAGTAATATAAGATGTAACGGTACGGAGGAGCATCTCCTTGACTGTGAGAACGATGGATGGGGAGTTGGGGACTGCGGCCAAATTCACCTGGATGACGCCGGTGTCATGTGTGCCAATGAAAGTAAGGATAAAGTACTGTTTGTCAATTTTCATTCTGTAGACATTTTTTTGTTTGTTTGTTTTGTTGTTGTTGTTGTTGTTTTTTTTTGGGGGGGGGTCATTATTTTAAATTGCAGTAGACGTCAGATTAATGTTTTCTACTCTGCTCAGTTTGTCAAACTATACGTTGATTTACAAAAAAAAATCTTCCTAGAAGCATGTCGTTTTCTTTCTATATCGGATTGTTCACGTGCGAATGATTGTCCCGAATCTGTGTCAACCATGTATCGACTCTAATCCTATGGAGTGCATACTCGTCTGGTCGTAGAGATATGAGAAGGGGGAGGGGTAAGATGCATAATCATTTGCATAATCTGTGAATAGCTAATTCAGCCATGTTTCATGATACATAAACTGTTGTAAACAATTCAGAGACCTCCAGATAGTTCCCAAATATTATATGAAGTATATGATTGAACAAGAAAATCAAATGGCATTCTCCGGTATAGTTTACGTACATCATTCCTCCCCCCCCCCCCATGTTAACAAGAAACCTGAATACATACGGAATTCGGAGAAAGTATACTATAGATTTAATCAAATTTGCATGGTCAGGCGAGTTGAAATTTTAGACAGCTTTGATGACATATTATACCCTTGAAACTACTACATCATAAAAGCAAACTATTTGCATTGATTATTTTTGCATACATTCTACTCTTCGAAATTCCCTTTTTATCCTTTCTGTTCTGTCTGATTGTCTGTCCTATTATTCTGATTGCAGGTTTTGAAGGCACAATGCGGTTAAGGAATGGTGCGAGCGAAAATGAAGGCCTACTCGGGATCTACCACGGCGGCGACTGGGGCACGATCTGCAATGACGAGTCCTTTTCGGACGTCGAAGCCCTGGTCGCCTGTCGTCATCTGGGCTACGACACCGTGGCGTCATTCGCCACATCCGCCACCCCCGGATCGGGTCTTGTTCAGCTGGATACAGTGAGCTGTTATGGGTATGAGTTGACTCTTGGTAACTGCGCTCATGGAGAATGGGGGAATCCTTCATCAACATGTTCCCATGATACGGATGTATGGTTGAGCTGTGAGAATAAAGCAGGTAAGAATAAAACGCCACAGGAGCGGTTCTGGAAGATTTTTGTTTCTACCAATCATTAAACTTGCATTTAGCATGGCACAGGGAAGTCTCCCTTTTTTTAAAAAAACACGACGGTATCTACTTTTGATATCAATTTAATGATCGAAGAAAATAAGTCAAAGATGGGTTTAATTGATGAGGACCTATTTTGCCCTCCATTGAGTTTGGGTCATCCACGTTAAACATTCATCGTCAGTTTGTCGGTACTGCAACAACTTGGTATCAAACTGAAGAATAAACACCAGCGTTCAAGTTGACATCAGTTTAACAAGTGTAATAGCGGCATTCTTCAAAATACGACCATTTGTTGTATTGATGAATATTTAAAATTTATTGACTAATAGCCAGTAATGATTTGTTTACTTTTACAGAAAACTTGTATTTTAATCCAAGAAGCACATTACGGGAACACCGCTAAGCTTTTTTTTTGTTTCGTCTATTCTCCTTAGAAAGTATATGTTATTGTACAATAATATTGTTTATTCTATGCTGTTGTGTTCTCTTTAAGAAAAAGAATGACTAAGCGAATATTGGTCGTTTCCTGGATCTCATATTCTCTCTTTTCCCCTCAGCCGAGCAGGGTTCCGTCCGCCTGGTCGATGGATTTACGTCATCACAGGGGCGTGTCGAATACTACGACGACGGTCAATGGTCAACCGTCTGCGACACCCTGGGCGATTTGAGAAAAGCAACCGTGGTGTGTCGGCAACTCGGCTACCTCGCCGCCAGCGAAGCGTTCGGTGGATCGTATTTCGGCTCAGGATCGTCGGACCAGCCAATTGACGCAGTTAGTTGTCATGGTTACGAGGCGGCGTTTGAAGACTGTGATCATAGCGTGTTTGGCCCTGAGAGCTGCCAAGACCATGTGAATGATGCTGGGGTGATCTGCACCGACCAAGGTATGTTTTGGGGTTAATAACTCTCGTCAATACTGTTGCGACCAGAGAGCGCATACTTATTCAGAAGAGAGAGTCGGTGATATTGGGAGAACGATGGGAGAAAGGCATTATTAAAGCAGAACTACGGCGACAGGGCCGATCGGCCGATGTAACTTGTAAGGCTGCAGCCCCAAGAAAGTTTGAAATACCTTTATTCGGATTACCGTCACCTCATATTCGATCAGCGAAGATCTCGAGTGATGTCATTTTGGTAGCAAAGTTGCCCAAGTAACCTCATATTCAGCATTTTAGTTAAGTTCTGTTTCTTTTATTTCACATGAAAAACAATACATTAACAAACAAAAAGCATATCAACAAAATTGATACTTATGAACAATAACGACATCTACACAGCGTAAGTTAGCTTTGCATTTACACTAGATAACTTCGAAAGTACATGTGAATAAAGGAACTTAATAAAAAGCATAGCTTGTATAGTTTGAGTTCCTCAAAATAATTTTGACACAGTGTCATTAATAATCAGGTAGAAGTGTAATAGTTAAAAAGAAACAGAAAAGGCAAGTATCAAGTATAGCAAAGTATAAAGACAAAAACAATGAAAATGATATGGATGATGAATATATGAAAAAAGATAAATATAAAGAGAAGGTAAAGAATGGGAGCCAGAAGAAGAATGAGAAGATAGAAAAAGAAGTTTTAGAATAGAATGTTCATGGTCGGGAGTCACAGTCGGGAAAATACAAAAGTAGTGCGTTACACATACATATTCAATTATAACAATTTAATATATATATTTTTTTAAGTTGCTAAAGTTTTTAAGCTGTTTGAGATTCGGATCAATGTTGCACCAGTAGTTTGGTCCTGTGTATGATATTGCCTTTTGGGCGAAAACTGCCATTTATATATATATATATCTTGTATATTTTGTCAACAAAATAGCATCAGCCCCTACGGCAAAAAGAATCCAAAAGCTTGTGATGATGACATTACTACTATCATATTTGAATACAAACTAACTATTACTATATGTTTAACCAACATGTATGGTAATCCAAAATTTAACGTCATCATCGGCATCGTTTCAACTGCAGCTTATGAAGGGGATCTCCGCCTGGTGAATGGATCAGACTACACAGAGGGGCGACTCGAGATCTTCCACGACGACCAATGGGGCTCGATCTGCGACAACAACTGGGACGGCGACGACGTTTCGGTCGCCTGTCGTCAGATGGGCCTCGGTAATGTCAAGTATGCTGACCAGGACTATGGACAAGGCCAGGGACCCGTACATCTAGATGATGTGGAATGTCGCGGTACTGAGACGAACATTACGACCTGTAAGAAGGGTGAATGGGGAGTGAACGACTGTGGACACGAATTGGATGTCGGCATGTCGTGTTTTCTCTTTGAAGGTAAATCATTGCCAATTGGTCTGGACCTTAACTTTATATGGGTAATCCAGGACTTGAAAAGCAAGTCCCTGGGTAATCTAAGTGTCCCATTCTGGCACCTTAAGTACAATGGTAATGGTTTTTTCATGATGCATATAAGATAATCATACTTTGAGGTTTGAAAATAGTGAAAATAGGCGTTTTAAAGCCCCACTGTCCTACTTGCAGCTACTTGCTCCCTCTATATAAAAAAAATTCCCAATCGGTGCCTGTTGGTCCACCATGATCCTCTTTTTCTTATGTTAGTTGAGAGCTGAGTTGATGGTCTTATCCATTCTGGCCCAGTGGTATTGAGCGTCTTTAAATGGTCATACTGAACTAGATTCAGACATAAAAATTTGCAAAAGAAAGCAATATTCATTAGGAGGTCTTAATCTGATTTTATTATAGCAACGTCTTGGTCACCATGACTCGAGAGTTTAGGTCTTAAAGGCACTATGTCCCATTTGCAGGCCCAAAAAATGAAAAAGTTAAATTCCAACTGCATTTAAAAGATAATACTAATTTAGAACTTTCCTAAAAAAGTTGGGGCTTGAAAATGTCTTCAAGTGGGAAATTTAGGACTAATANTCACGGTACTGAGACGAACATTACGACCTGTAAGAAGGGTGAATGGGGAGTGAACGACTGTGGACACGAATTGGATGTCGGCATGTCGTGTTTTCTCTTTGAAGGTAAATCATTGCCAATTGGTCTGGACCTTAACTTTGTATAGGTAATATAAGCATCCCATTCTGGCACAATGGTCATGGTTGTTCATGATGCATATAAGATAATCGTACTTTGAGGTTTTAGATAGTTAAAGCAGGCGTTTTAAAGGTCATGCACTTTAAAGTAGATCATGGCATCCACATTTGCAGAAGGAAGCAATAGTCTGTAGGAGGTCTTTAATCTGAGTTTATTATAGCAACATCTTGGACACTCACACTGTGACTCGAAAGTTTAGGTCTAAAGGAGGACCTATCATTAATGTCACAGTCTCAACTTGCAAGAAGGTTATAAGTCGTAATTATGTTGAAAACGTTTTAACAAAATGTTTATGAGGAAGGCTATTAATTAAAAAAACGGGATGTTCTTTTTAAGATTTATTGTTCATTCTTCTTCTTTGTGTGCAGAGCCTGGAGACGGTGATGTTCGTCTAACCGGTGGAACAAGCTACAAAAAGGGCAGGGTAGAGGTCTACAATGCTTATTATGATACTTGGTATAGTGTTTGCAGGGACACGTCATGGGGTCAAATGGACGCACAGGTCATCTGCAATGTGCGTGAACTCGAACTCGAATCTGAAGACGAGGATTTCGGACCCGGTCTCTACCCCGGGATCATAAGCCATGTTGACTGTATAGGCACAGAAAGTAGTTTTAAATTCTGCGATTATAACCTCGAGAAAGAGGAATGTGGATCAGATGATACGGTCGGGGTAGTGTGCAAAGATTATTCAGGTAAACTCAAGATGAGTATCCAACTGGATAGTTCCTATCATTTTCAGTTCACACACACAAAAATAACAAAGCCAATGGTTATTATTACTAGTGTAGCAACAGCTTTAATTTTCGATTATTTTGTCTTAGTGGTGTTTTTAAGCACATAAAATGTGTCGTGTTAAACATAAATTGGTATCTGTTTAAATGATTTATCCTTAAGTAACTAACGACTGACCTTTACGTAATTTTATAACGTCTTTCGTAAAAAAAAAACATAAAACTATAGGTTTTTGGGGGTAACATCTGGCTCGTGTCTCATGTCATAAATAGTTGCGATTGATCTAAAGCGATGGTAAGATGACTTGAGATTTATTTCAGTCGCAAAACCATCTCTATTCATTGAAGATCAGCATCAGCGATTGGATCTAATCGATTGACTTGAGATCGATTTAAATCATATCAAACTTCAAGGGCGTGTGTTATGTGCGTATCATATCTTTAAAAATGCTGTGGTTCATGTTTATACGACAGTTGCTCCCTCGGAAGGGGATATACGACTGCAGGATGGACAGACCTTCGACGAAGGCCGGGTGGAGATATACCATGACGCCGTTTGGGGGTTCATCTGTAAGACCAATTGGGAGATGAACGAAGCTAAAGTAGCCTGTCGCCAACTCGGCTACGACCACGTTCACCAAGCTATCATCTCCACTAACTACGTTTCCAGGCCCGTTCACCTCGACAACGTCCAGTGCATAGGTGATGAGGAAAGCCTGGTCGATTGCGAGCATGATCCTTGGGGCGATGTCAACTGTGTGATATCAAATGGGGTCGGAATTGCCTGCTCTGAAACTCCAGGTAATCCAATTTAATTATACCTCATTTGATCTCTTGATATCGTTATTATTATTATTATTATTATTATTATTATTTATTTTTGTTTTTTTTTTGTTTTTTTTGTTTTTGTTTTTTTTTTGGGGGGGGGGTGGGTGGAATACATAACTTTCAAGGCTGCCATGAAGCATAATTTATTATCAGCATATACAAGTCATAATTTGATATGCACTCCAAACACAAGCACTCGAACACATACTTGAACATGCACATACATAAATAATAACATTGATAGAGCGTGTCACAAAAGACATACAATTACATGATATACACATTAACACTTAACGCATTTCATGTTATGCCTGAAAAAAAAAATCATTCATTATGAGGCTGATAGATTTATACTATTTCTGATTATATATGTTAAAGGTTTGGCTGCCCATATAGGTTCCTTTCCTGAGGCCTCCATCGTGATCAGTAAAATGGCGGTCTCCTGCTTTTTCCACTTGTCAGTTTTAAAATGATTTGTCAACCATGTTTTTTTTTCTAAAGGTATCATTATTTAATTGATTTATATTATGCTATGATTATTAACTGTTTACTTATTGTGATGAAATATGTTGTATTGAACAGGGCTAGTGAATCAACAAATGAACGAATGAAATGAATGAAACCACTCAATTAGAGTTAGAGATAGACAAAATCATTAGAACCGGTTGAAAAACATCCATATCTTGTTCATTTAGCTCTAATGTAAGAAAAAAATTCTTCTTTGTTGTCTATCTTCACCAGTTGCTGAACCTCTTGAAGGATGGGCCATCGCCCTCATCGTCATCTTCTCTGTCATGGTACTCGGATTCGGAGGGAGTACCGTTGGATATTTTATATACAGGAAAAAGCCTAAATAAAGACATTATCCTATCAGGGGCGGTGGCATATTTTTGTTTAAGTGGACAAGCACGAATCTGAAAATTATGGCAGAGAAAATCTACCTCTACATTTTTCGGGAGCCTTAAAATGTGTTCATTTAGACAAATCTCTGACGAGCAAAATTGAAACTCGGTATAAGAGGATTTTATTTGAAAACTAATCGGAGGGTAATCGTCCACCCCCTATCGAACCACCACCCTCGGTATAAGAGTGCTTTTATTTGGAAAATCATTGGAGGGTAATCTGCGTCCACCCCTTAGTAAACCGCCACCCTGGTTTATAATGGAAATTACACTATAGACGAAACTTGATAAACATCCCATTTCGATGTATTTGTTGAATCTTAAGATATGTAAATTATTATTATTAAATTATTATCACTTACTCCAAAACAATTTTTTGTACAGACAGATTTGTAATATCAGGCATGTTAAAGATTATTTGACAAAACATGATTTTTAGACAATGATACAATCGCAAAGTCTTTCAAAAATTTAAAACCTAATTCAATTTCATTAGCCTGTTGGTAACCTACTGGAATATGTTAACATGACGTGTAATGCAACCAAGTTGGCTACAGGCAATGCAGCAGGCTATTTCTAGAAAAGCTTTGCGATTGTGTTAAATTTGTATAATGTATTTCCATAATTTCCAACTTTTGCAAAAAATTTTCTTCATGCATGTGCTTAAGTTACGTAATACAAATATGCGTCCATTGTCATTTAAGTATTTTTCTTTACTTTGCCTTCTCAGAACAGATAATTTTAAAATGCATCTAACATGAGACCATTGTATTGGCCAATCTGTATATAGTTGAACAAGCACCATATACAATCATGCTTACAAAAATAAAGTATTCAACAAATCATAAGATTTCTTTTATATCTTTGCCCGAAATAGCATGTTCCTTGATTTTGGTTCTATTGCTCGTTTGTATGAAAGAGAATTATTTTGAGCTGTGTTAACTCTCTTTATAATGCAGCACAGATGCAGTAGGGTTGTATGCTAGCTGCCACAACTTAAATAATTCGCTGGAAAAGATGAGCGTATAGCGTTCATGAACCAATTATCGGACGTAACCGTAAGCCAGCCTGACTTAAATGATAAATATTTCATTTGCAACGATTAGGCTTACGTATCGTAATACATGCAATTCATTGGAAAGATGAAACGCAAAAAAAA
>BEXV01000269.1:179837-192680 GCA_003118195.1 Hemicentrotus pulcherrimus | reverse complement strand
CCCCCCCCCCCCCCCTCCAACAAAAACGAGTAAATGTAAAGCTGACTTTTTTCCATTTATCCATAGCGGTTCAAGCTTTTTTTCCAAATTGGGCATACATAATTATATATGCAGTCTAGATGGCAATTTTTACAAATATGATATAGATTTCATAGATTCCAATCTGATTTTTCTTGACCTTTGAATGTTTATTGATAAAACGCCCTTTTCTCATGTGAGGAAAATAAAGGCTCATACATACATTGTACATTGTATACATTGTTGTAAAATTATATAAAATGCAATATTCCTCAATTAGTGAATCAAGGATTAACAATTGGCAATTATAAGCACTTTGTCTTTGAGAAAAGTCCGATGCACTGAAGTGGGTACAGGATAATTGGTGCATATCAAATCAAATAACATTTCGGCAGCACAACATAATATATCAAACAAGAAATTTCTTCTAGATATCAGTGTGTAAATATAATGATAACAAAATGTTGACATTGAAACAAAATGTAACTGTTAACACAATACCAACAGTATATTAGTCATTAAAAAATTCTGCAGTAGAACAAAGTAATATGGTATGATGATGATATCCTAACAAAAATAATCGTATCCGGACACCTACCCCCTGGACATCCACCCCCGATAATCACCCCATTCAAGTATCCCTTAAACAACTTCCCCCTAGGACCCTAGGACGACTACCTTCTAGGACGACTACCCCATCAGGACAACTACCACTGGACAACTACCCCCAGATAGCTACCCCCTAGCATAATTGTCCGGGGGTAGTTGTCTTAGAGGATGGTTTTCGTAGGGGTTAGTTGTCCGGGGGTAGTTGTCCCGGGGGTAGTCGTCCTAGAGGGTGGTTGCCCTAGGGGTATGTTGTCCTAGAGGGTAATTGTCCTTGGGGGTAGAAAGACAAATAAATCTTGAACTGGCGGTGGTTATCCGAAAAATGATACATGATATCAAAAGTTTGCTTCCGTGTTTACATATTTCATTATCAGTCTCTTATTAGTCACATTTAGAGAGAGGATCGGGGTCGAAAGGTGAGCGAAGAGGTAAAATGCTGCTAGAGACATTTATTTTTATTTTTTATTTTATAATTTTTTTTAAGGATACCATTGCATCATTCGAGAGCCATATTTGATCGGCTAATTCACTTATATTACGTTGCCTAAAATATTTAAAATGGAGTGGAGAGGCATTTTGGCCTTATTTTTCTTTCTTTTCATTCGTCTTCAAACAGTAAGAAGTGACGCAGAAAGTATAACTGAACAGTTTGATGTTAGACCTGGAGGGGAATCCCATAAAGCTGAAAAAGCTCTTGTAAGTAAATCGCTATATGGAATGCATTGCCCCACGCACTCTGATCTGTGTTAATATGTTTCAAATTGGACTAGCATAGGCTATAGTGGTGAGTGCGGCGTGGGCGTGGCATGGCCGTAAGAATGGGGGGGGGGGGGGGGGGGGGGGGGGGTTTTCNGCTTCTTAAGAACTTAAATTTAGATCCTGCTGATTTTATAACCTTTTATATCTTATCATATTATCATCACCCCACAATGAAGGAATGAATATGTTGCAAAAATCAAAGGGAAATCCAACTGTAATAAAACTAAAATTACAGTAGATTCTAAAACTAAGATTTTAAGAAGAGGATCAGACTCGGAGACTTATCATTGCGAGAATTAGAAGCAGTATAGTGACAGTTTGAATAAAAAAAATGACAAAAAAAAAAGAAAAGAAAGTTGTGAATTTATGAAAGTTGTAATCACTCTACGAATTTCAAATTGGCTGAGTCTGTATCACTTAAAAGGTAAAATGACATTTGTTGTCATCAAATTGAAAGGCTAAGGAGCCTCTTTTCTTTAAAAGGAGCTACACGTATAGTGATATATTATCCATATTATACTTTGAGTACCGTAGTGCCCAAAAGGAGAGAAAAAAAAAAAGATCCAGAAAGAAATGATATTTTCGTACATGAGTATGACAGTCTGGAGGCTTTTACTACGTCCCGATTCACTGACAAAATTGCCAATTTGATATTCCCATAGCTATAGTGATCTATATTCACAATATTCATAGCTTGTAACATATTATTGATATCGGTGCCATTTTTTTCTTAATGCTTTCGTTATTCTGTCTCTCTTATTTGTTTGCCTTCGTACACATGAACTTGTTACAATGGTTGGATTGCCTCATAAAGTAATTGAGGATTATAGATTTCAAAGCAAAGTAAAATGAGTAAATCTGCTTACCAGAAGCCCATGCTGAACTTGTTTGTCTATATTACAGATTTCTAGATCTTTAGAATTTGTGAGTCTATTTTGAAATCTCCAATAAAGTTTTGATTCTACTTTTATGTTTATCTGATCTGAGCCATGACAACCATCTTGAAAGCAAATATCAAAATCTGTGCATTTAAAAAATATGTAGATAAATGTTATAGTAGAACACTTTTTATTTGTTTGTTTGTTTGTTGGTGCGTACGTGCTGAATATGTTACAAGCAACTTAGAGGCAACCGGGCAAGTAAAATGTGTAGTACTCTCAATAATTAAAGCTTTTGATGTTCAGTAGCAAGATATGAAGGGCGCTTAACTAGATATGACTATGAGGCTCCCATGGTACTTTGATTTGAGAGACTAATGATTTTTAAATGGCTTAATTTTTTTCCATTTATCCCCTCCCCCACCCATCTCTCTCTCTCTCTCTCTCTCTGCTGCAGGGTTCATTCAAGTGTACATTTTTATACAAAGCACAAGGAGGAACAAATGAGGTAATGGTCATTTTTAACAACAACATTCATATCGTTAAACAAATATTTAATTTCTGCTCTCTTGACGATTTTAAGGCTACTTAAAATTTGAAATTGCATTTACATGTAAGACAAAATTGTTTGGTTCCCTTAGTTGGTCAGGAACCGTGCAGTCAACAACAAAACATGGTGTCAACTTATACTCAAACTGTATTATGAAGTAAATGAAGAGATATAAATCAAACATATCACATATCTCATTTTTATCTTTTTAATAATGATGATAAAAATAATAATAATGATAACTAGATTTTAATTCGTCACAAGGACGAATAAGGTGGCCTGTCTTCAAGTCTTATGATAGATGAAAACAATGAGAGAACATATAGATAGTATATAGTCTCAGCTACAACGTACTCAAAAATCAACAAAAATCAAGCATTATTAACAGCGTTATTGCTCGCAGAAGACAAGAATGTAGAATCCAGATTTGAGAAAAAGTCATCTCCCATAAGGATCGCACGCAAAAAGTAATGGATCAAGTGATAATAGGGTAATAATAAAGAAAATATGGTTGTTTATTACATTATTTGCGATTGTACATGTTTTAATATTCAAAGGAGATGGTACAGTGAAAGGTCAAAAAGAAAAAAAATTGTTGGAGACGCCCGGACTCGAACCAGGGACCTCGAGGTCGGAAGTCAAGTGCTTTACCGATATACCAAAACATATCCCATTGAGATTACACGTAAACGGAAAATGGAATTCTCAAGTCAAGTGCTTTACCGATATACCAAAACATATCCCATTGAGGTTACACGTAAACGGAAAATGGAATTCTCAAATCCCACTTTGGAAGTGAAATATGAGCATGATCCCGGCATCTGATCAAAAAAGAAAGGACTTATTAAGATAGCTTATTGTCTCAGCTACAGCATACTCAAAGCTCAGCATAAACGAAGATAAAACGACGGAGATATTGCTCGCGAAAGACGAGAATGTAGAATCCAGTTTTGAGGAAAAGTCATGTCCCATAGAGAATACACACAAAATGTGAAAAATTGACATGCCTCCTTTAATCGCAAAAATACGCCATGATGCCGTTGTCAAAATGAACTTTTGTGTAGACTGCATTCGTAGAGAATTGTCTCAGCTAGAACATATCAAAATTTGGAAGAAAATCGATTAATATATCAGGAGATACACTGTACAGTCAATTTTCCAAAAATATGATGACGTCATAATATGCAAATTGAAATTTTGAGTTTGGAGGCCATTATGATGACGTCATGAGTTAATTGAGGATCAAATGAGACATGAAATCATATCTCTGACTTATACTCTATCAAGATATGAAAAAAAAAAATGGGGTCACCTCGTATCCTAAAGAGCTACAATGGATTTTGTATAGGCATGTTTTTGCCCATATATGCTATGTATTAAAAGAGCTCGCACGCACGGACGTGTATCTTAAATGGATGCTCATTCTGTTATTAATGGTCAGGAAACGGTGAACAAGGTATCAAAATGCTTGAAAAAATGTGGAAAATATGACAGAAAAAAATTGGTGATTTTATGTTGCAATATGCCATTACGCACGGAAACGCGCGCGCATGTGCGCGCACGCGTTTTTTTGCGAAATGCTTAAAATGACCTGATTCGTACTCTCTTTTATTAGTTAAGTGATTTTGAGCATTTTAAAATTTTGACGCGCGCATACACGCGCGTCATGACCTTTATGTGACCTTTGATGACATGACCTGTTGACCCTTGACCTGAAGTTTATGTGACATAAATATGAATGACCTTTGCTAATGCATCATGAAGATATGATGGATAACGTGAAATCACAAAATGGCGCCTGGATGACGTCACGATGACTTGATGACCTTGAAAATGTTCGTGTCACATCTCATGACAATGACCTATGATTGTGCCAAAATTGAATGAAATTGATTAAACCGATCTTGAGTTATCCGGGGCACAAAAAACGGGAAGAAATAAATAAATAAATAAAGAAAGAAAATTCTGACGAAACTAATAGGTGATCTGTCTACTACAGACCACCTAATAATAAATTTATATAGCGCAGCTTTTAAACTAAATATATTCAGCTGCGCTGGTTAAGAGCTCCTTCTTTTTACTAAATTCTACAAAAAAACGAAATCTCAATTGAACAAATATGTTTTAAATTTGGATTTGAAGACATTGTGAGGTGGAGCTAGTGCTTCGTATTTCTATTGGCAAGCTATTCCATAGTTGGGGGCAGCAATAGGAAAAGCACGGTCCCCAAGAGTTACTTTAGTAATACTTTTTGATAAATTATGAGCATGTTTGTCATGTAGATATAACTTTACTGATTGAATCTTTGCATAATGTCATTGTTGTTGTTTTCTTAAGAAATGGGAGATGACGCTTGCAAAGGATGAGTTTGGAGCTCACTCCTGTACTGTTACTCGACCTGATGGACCATCTTACATCTTCTTTCTGCAATTCAAGATGAAGGTTGCTGGAGCCAGACTTCAAGAAGTGGAAGCAATTGTAAGAACATTTGCATTCTGTATTTAGATTTGTGATAAAAATTCATCATTGACGATTGAGCTACTGTAATGTAAAAGTAGCTGTGCTAAATTTCTGCCCGTATTTTCAGAACTCACATTACAGGTCTACAAAGGGAGTTCTTTTGTCAATAAATTAGATGAAATATGATTCCTTGCCTTTTTCCTTATTGCAGTTTAAAGGCTCACAGAAGTGGGTTCTCATTGGGAATTTGACATCATTCAGTTGTTTACACCAAATAAAAGGGATTGTCAATCACCAAGAGTAGACTTTACTTTCACGATCAACAGTTTGTGTGTAAAACACTGCCCTGAACCTACCGTCATATGAAATTCTCATCATAATAACATGTCCCTCACCCTAGAGATATTAAGGCAAGCTGGAATATTTTCTGCATTATAGTCTAAGACCTTTGCACACATTAATCTCTCTCCCTCTCTTTCTCTCTGTCTGTCTCTCTCTGTCTGTCTCTCTCCCTCTCTCTTTCTCTCTCTCTCTGTCTCTCTCTGTCTCTCTTTCTCTCTCGCTCTCTTTCTCTCTTTGTGTAACACCCCTCCCCTCAATCCACAGGGTGGACAAGAGCACCCTCTAGAGCCAGAGGAGTATGTTGTCAGCAAACGTCACAACGAAGGTAAGAATCCCACATTTCCAACACTCCTTTCACCAACTTTCTGCTCAGCGATCAAGGATTGTATTTCCAAATACGACTTTCACAAATATCAATTATAATCTGTGCTAGAGTGACCAACCATCATCACAGACTCTTTCAAAATACAACTAGTAATCAAGGGTTATAGGTTGAAATATGCCTCTCAAAATGTTGATTATAATCTGTGCAAAAATGACCGACCATTATGCCAGATTCTTTCAAAATTCAAGTAGTACTCAGAAGTTGGCTCGGTTGGTAGAGTGTTTGCTGTTTTGTTTATTCACCTTTACCTTGGGGATGTAAATGTATCTTTTGGAAAAGTGCACCTCCCTGGTTCTCAAAACACAGGCAAGAAATTGGGAAGTTAATCTGTCCCTCAGACAGGATGTTATCTGGAAGTCCTATGTATAGAAGACCCATATCTTTTGTATCTGAAAAAAAAATCTTTGCACTTTTCTTTAAGAGCAGTGGTAGAAACCCCTAAGAAAACACCTTTTTGTTCATGGGCGATGCCACAGAGAGGTTCAGTCAAGTGGGGAAAAAATGCTTGTAGAGGGGAGGACAGTATTATTGTTTGTTTATCTCTAGTTTGATGTGTGGTGAGGCGATACCACACAAAACCCAAAGATCATCTACTCTCCATTTACATGTATTACATATCAACTGTTTACAGCTAGAAGAGAATTATCTCTGTCTTGTAATATATAAGTTAATGCCGTCATGGCTCCAAAGTTACAGACAAGACATAGTGTTATATGATTGTCCAGAGTAAAGTCGGGATTTAAAACAATTTTTTTGGGGGGGTCCTGTGTTTTTTATTTTCAGTATTGATAAAGTCTGCTGTAAATCCTAAATCCTGCTATTAGGACGTCAACAGTTTCCTATCTATTATCAGCCATGCATGTATTTAGTAGCTGATGTCTGGAGTCTTAGCTATCTTGTTACTTTGTCATCTGCTCATTCTTCTTTATTCCAGTTCACAGCAAAAAGGATGCATTCAAATCCACTCTCAAGAGACTGACGGTGTACGCAGAGCATCATAAACAGGAATTGTAACGGTGGTACTTCTCTTAATTCTTGTTTTCAAATTTTACAAAGGACACAATTTTATGAAGGGTAGTTTCATTTTTACGATTTCCTATCAATTTTTTTTCTATGCCTTACATTCTTTTATTGAAAAAAGTTTTCAGTATGCTTGGCCATCCCTTGTGTCCTTCATTTTTTGAAAATTAAATTCATAGGTTTGATGATTTAAGCTTGCTCAAAACCAGATCGATGGGTTTCCTATTTTATGGGTAATTTAGAATAAATGGATATACTTTCATACGCTGCATTAACATATTTATGTTAAAAAATAATGAAGATGTACTCGGCCATACCTTGTATTTCTTTTCATGGTTATGATATATCTAGAGTTTGTAATTGGTCAATGATGTCATGCAAACTTCAGTCCCAGTATGATTGAGATTGAACACTATGCCTGGCGCAACTTGCGATTAAACTCATGGGAAATGTATCTTAAAGAAAAATGTTATCATGTAGCATGTGTTACATGGTCTCGTAGTAAAGTGATAAAAAATGCTCAACCATTAGACACTATTCATCCCTATCTCAAATTTCAAAGACAGGGAATCCTGTGTATGACTGTTAAGTTTTTAAGTATATTCCAATGGTATTGATTTCATCACTCAAACTTAATGAGAACACATTACAAATGACTTCATGAACGACATTTCTCTTTCGCTTTCTTCTGAATTTCTAGTTGTCTTTACTTTATTATCTATACCATGTTTGCATACTGTAACAATCTTGATTCAGGTTATATATAATATTGATGAATGTGCAGATTAATCCATATCTCACATCATTTATTGATATATATGTATATGGATAATCTCTAATGACACTGAAATATATTTTTCTATAACTTATGATTGTATTGTACATGTATTTCTGTTCCTTGTTGAGCTATTTGTCTGCATGCGATGATGTAGACTGAAAGTGTAAAATAAGAGGGCCTTCTAGCAGAACCCTTTATCATTCATCTCCTTTCATTTATAGCTTACTTAGAATACATACATCATGACATTGATGCCAAACTGCAAATGATTTCATACTATTTAAAAAAAAGGTTCAGAGACATTACACATTAAAAAGTTAGCACATAATTGATTCAAAAGAAATATATGAAAAAGGATTAGCATGTCAGAATAAGTTCTAAAAAATTGACAGTACTTTCAAGCCCAATTATGTAAGGGGAAGCAAATATTTGTGTCAATACTGGAATATCTTGTTTCAAAAGAGAAGCCTCATAGCTACACGATGAGCAGTCACTCTGAGAGAGAGATTTTACCACTAACAGAAGAGCGCCCTCATAAGTCATAACTATGCCAGACCTGTAGTGGTTAGATTTCTTGACTCCTCCAGAATTAGGGGTTCTCTTTGAGGCAGCCCATAGCTAGTTGATTTACAGATAGTTGTGACAGGGGATGTCTCTTCTGATTGGACAGTCATTTCATGGAGTTCCAAATGCAGTCAAAGTGATGTCAAACCTGTCTATAGTGACCCCCCAAGGGAAACACAAAAAGTGGTCTTTGTATACAGGTGGTCTTTGTAGGCAGGTTCCTTTAGTACATATTTCAATGAGAAACCATTTTCAAGGGAATCAAAAAATGTTGTCTTTGTAGACAGGTGGTCACTAAAGCAGGTTTGATTGTAGTTCCCTCCCAGAGAGATTGTATGCGGTAGGGGAATATTTGGAGCTCCATGATTTAACCTGTGAATGTACCTGTGTACACATACGTAGAATGAGCATGTCACAACTATTTCTCTCATTATGCTATGAGGCAGCCCTGGGTGTCAGATAGAGCTATACATTAATTGATAGGGTTCGGGTTGTGGAGTTCTTCAAAGCTTTTTCATTGCTTTTGTATTGGTTACATTACACATATGTCCAAATCTGGACAAATCTATTTTTATTATTTATTCTCTGTATCATAGTTGAACTGTTCTCTTAAACAAAAGGTCACATGTAGAAATAGATATATCTGCAAGATTTGTATTAATTGTTTGTTAAATTGTGCATGAACACATTCCTATGTGTACTAATTGAAACTATCTTTTTGTTTATGTTTTTTTTTAATACATTGCAATATATTCAGGTTTTGTTCTAAATCTTATATCTAAATCCTCAAATCTTATGAAAGCTAGTAGATTCAAAGGAAAAGTGCCTTATTTTTAATAGATATGAATGAAGAACAAAAATCAGAGTCTTATAGTCACTTACCCGGTACTGTTTAATGTGGGTCGTTTCTGTTTGTTGTTATTTTAATAGAAGACTTGTTTGTAAAACGTATTTCATGTTTAAAAAAAGGATGGATAAGGTTGCATAAAAAGAGAGTGGAATTTGGGACAGATGACGTGGGAGAAGTATGAATAGAGGATAGTTTATTAGTATGAGACATAAACAAAAAAGCAACCATTTTCCCTTTTCAACATTTGAACAATATTGTGTATGTATGATTGTACGTGTATTAGACAAATACCGTCGCTTCACAATGATGATGGAAAAAACACATTTTGAGCATATGGCGTCATACTTCTGTTCCGTGTTGTTATGTGTGGGGTATGTATATTTCATTATTATATGAGAATTTGATTATAGAAGCAATAAAATTATTAAATCATGTTAAAACAATATAATTTCGCTGCTAAGTGCTTTGCTGATTTCTCCCGTCGTACTTTCTGAACCGATTTTGGTTCTTCCTTTGTTGACATCTTATGTCATAATAAGATGGAGAGAGTGAGGGAGGGAAGAAGGGTGATGGGAGACTGAGAGGGAGAGAAAGATTTGAAGAAATAGATAAGGGAAGATACATGGAAGGGAGGTATAGAGAGAGAGAGTTAAGAGTTGAGAGCGATGGGGGAAGAATGAGTGAGGGAGGGAAGAAGAGTGATGAGAGACCGAGAGGGAGAGAAAGATTTGAAGAAATAGATAAGGGAAGATAGATGGAAGGGAGGTGGAGAGAGAGAGAGTTAGAGTTGAAAGCGATGGGGGAAGAATGAGTGAGGGAGGGAAGAAGGGTGATGAGAGACCGAGAGGGAGAGAAGGATTTGAAGAAAGAGATTAGGGAAGATAGGTGGAAGGGAGGTGGAGAGAGAGAGAGAGAGAGAGAGTTAGAGTTGAGAGCGATGGGGGAAGAATGAGTGAGGGAAGGATGAAGGGTGATGAGAGACCGAGAGGGAGAGAAAGATTTGAAGAAAGAGATTAGGGAAGATAGGTGGAAGGGAGGTGGAGAGAGAGAGAGTTAGAGTTGAGAGCGATGGGGGAAGAATGAGTGAGGGAAGGATGAAGGGTGATGAGAGACCGAGAGGGAGAGAAAGATTTGAAGAAAGAGATAAGGGAAGATAGATGGAAGGGAGATGGAGAGAGAGAGAGAGTAAGAGTTGAGAGCCATGGGGGAAGAATGAGTGAGGAAAAAAGAGGGAAGGTGAGAGACATTCAAATGATGCCCATCAGTAGGATGATAAGAATTGGAGAAGGTGCACATGAAGAGGATGTGTGAAAAGGTTCTATTTTTGGTGTGATTTAGTTTTCAAAGGTTTTGTTGTGTAATCACTGTGCCAAATCGCGTCTTTCCTATTTTAAATGTTAAAGACGTATAAAGAGTATAAAGATATTAACACCGTACAAATCGACGTTAATAGTGTTATCTTACATTTTTTTCCTCGTTATTATTAGGGCGTGTTCCGGCTCAAATTTTTACAATTAATTAAGTGCAGCCCTAGCGATCCACATTTTCTATTTACTAAACACAAATCAACCATTTTGAGGGAGGGGCTACGGGGAAGCCATGTAATTATCAATTGATATTTTCTTTTTAAAATCAAGTATATCTAATATTAAGGGACATAACATTACACGATAACGTAATTAGGCAATGAAAGCATACACAAATGATGATAATGATGATAATGATTTTTGTTTTGTTTTAATAAATATAAAACATGGCGATTGCACCCCCTCAAATTATCAATTTCTGTTTAGGGGCTTTCCTCCAAAAATCCAAACAGATACATACCAGAGCAAGGAAAAGAATGCATGCAGAAAATCAGTCAGTAAGCTAAAATGATTGCACTTTAGGAGGCACATTTAAATTGAAAAAAGCGTATTAAATGCATTCACGAATGCGTAATAGATCTTGTACTGTGACCTAAATGTACAAAGCATTTTCAGGAAGAGAAACCTTAGAGCCCAACATGGTTTTAACAAAATGGAGGGAGGGGTTGTTCCAGAGGCGGTGGAGCGTCTTTCAAAGTTGGGGTGCACCAGCACAAAAGCTACTTTCTGGGAAAGGCGGGGCACCTACAAAGGTTAACCTCGGCATAGCGAACAATTATTATTTTTAGACATTGTATATACATGTACCACTCCATTGTAGGTAATACATTTTCAAGGATGATTTTCAAGATTTTCTCTTTACGTTGTCCAAGATACTGCTTCAGTGCTATATTCTGCCGATGTGTTTAATGGTCTGAATATTGATTTGCGAGAAGGCGAAGCGTGCGAGAAAAATTGTTAAGTTTTGGGGGATTTTGAGGAAAAATATGCTGTCAATCGCTTTAAGTCAGGGGCACACATTATGAGGTAATATGAGAAAACCTATTGTTTCCAGCTAGATAACGGTGATAAAAACATCTTGCCATAACACGTATGACAACTATGCATCGATCGGCCTCTTTAACATGAAAGACATTAAGCAATGTTAATGCAGCTGCCATTAGTTTGGAAAATCCCATATTGTCTAAACCGTCATATTCTTGTAAAAAGGACAATTTATCACCTTGGCATTTTTTAAGTTAAAAGGGGCTCTCTGTTGTTCCAACCAAGTACACTTTTTACATGTTTTGATTGCGAACGAATAATTTGTACTTGAACGTGAATGGGCAGTTAGGAAATGAACAAAATAGAAAAGAAAGAAAGAAAAATGAATCTAGCATGTGGAGAAAAAAGGACATTTGTCATCGACGTGTTTATTTTGAAGGAATAGGGGGCAGGGTGGAGCGAACTCTTAAAGTTCAAACCGTTATCTATACTATTTTTGAAATTGTAAAATATGACACATTAATACTTTGAAAAAGGAAATTTTCCATCCGGTGTTTTTGTAAGCTTCAACATTTAGGCCCGCGCTTAGATAAAAATGTAATGTAGAGTACAAGTCAACTAACATTGGCATCGGCACAGCGTGGGTCAAGTATTTTAGGGGCTGTGCGCTGGCCTTACTATGATAATACCATGCCAGAGAATACGATGGGAGAATTGCTTTTTTTCATCCCCCTCCATTTGTTCCTTCATCTTCCTCTATTCCTCCCCTCACCGTCTCTTTTTAGCCAATTAGATGGGGGCATGTACCCCGTGTGCCAACAGAGACAAAGAGAGACAACGAGAGACGGAGAGAGAGAGAGGGGGAGAGGGGGAGAGAGAGAGAGCGAGAGAGAGAGATAGAGATATAGAGAGAGACAGAGCGAGAGAGAGAGAAAGCTACACCAACCGTTTTTTGCCATAACAACGGCTTCTATTTCAATTAAATTTCAAGTAAATATACATTTATTTCTTTCACATAAACAAAATGAACATATCGCATGAAAAAGAATCTGACATCGAAAACATACAAAAAAAAAGTATTATATTGGAAAAAGGGGACCAAATTACCACTGAGTAAGGACCTTTAAATGAAACACCATGCACAATTGATGAATAACGACATTTATTTAGAGTTTATAATGGTACTCTTGTATTCATTTTTAGAAATAAGCACTTTCCACCACTGTAGAAATACCATTTAATTAGGGGGCCCTTACAACCCCCGAACCCCCCCCCCCCC
>BEXV01000269.1:166775-179801 GCA_003118195.1 Hemicentrotus pulcherrimus | reverse complement strand
ATATTGAATGTGAAGAAGAGAAATTGTACCTTCGCTCTTTAACAGCATTGTTGTTTGTTATGGGCTGAGGATTACAAATGCACCTGACATTTTTACGCCAATCACCATATATCATGAACACGAATATAGAACTCATTCCCACTCAAAGCTCATTGATCAAGTTGTTTTGAACGCAATATCAACGAATGTTTGTCGGTCTTTTTGGTATATATAGTATGAATTTAAAATCTAAAACCACGGATAAGTAAATTTTTCGTTTGTCTTACAAGTTTGTTCTCATAGACAATGTATAACTTGATTACCAACTCGTTACTTTTTCCTGCCATTTCTTCCATTTGTTTCCTTTGACATTTCAATTTCATCATTAAAGGTACTCATTTCACTTAACATATCTTTGTTGGCGAAATTTCCTAATTTCGTGAACTTGTCGAATGGATAAACGGTATGTACAACGAAACAGAAAAAAAGAGAAAGAAAAAGAGGAAACATGGGAAAAAAATGGTGGAAAAAAAGCATGAATATATGTGTATGTGATGACCAAAACAAAATGAAGGAAATAAAATTATACAAAAAAAATGATGTAAATTTTCCTCTCTCTCTCTTTCGAATACTGAGAAATTTAAAAAGGGGATTATAAAAAGTGGAATATCATAGAAAATTGATTAAGGGGGTCTCCAAGGCAGGAAAAGCCCACTAGTATCAAAGAGAAGTGTTGCTGAGCTAGCGCCATGAGCGTCCCTGGACGGTGTGTGCGCTCTATAAGTTTACACTATTATTATTATTATTATTATTATTATTATTAAAAGCCCGCGAAAGGGGCCTTCAGAAATGTTGGCAGTCCTGAGAAAAGGGTGCTTTCAACGAGTGGAAACAAGCATACGCGTAGCCTAAATATCACTGAGTGGGGGAAGGGGCGGGACTAGAGCTAGACCGCCATATGGACTTAATGCCAGCTTGTGGCATAATTATATCAAGCCCCGAAGTAAATGTCAAATGACAACTGTATTTTACTGATTTTCGCCCTTTTGAGCTGAGTAATATTAAGGGTTCGTGCGATTTTGGTTACGCTTTGAAACACGAGTTTAATTTTTTTCTGTTTTTGCCCCCAAACATTGCGAGTTCCCTTAGAAGAATTGTCTTAACCAGGCGTCTCATACAAAAACGCGGACTTGAGGGCAGTCACCGTGGTGCGCCTTCGATAAGATTCGTAATTTTGCGAACGACTTGAACACATCAATCAAATGTCTCAAGTGAGGTGCTTAATTTGAGCTACAAATTTGACTTTGGTGCAAACGATTTCCTGTACCGAGGCACAAATTGATAGAAATTAAATGGAAATCCTGTCGACTGCCCGGTAGGTTAACAACCACACTCTTCAGAAAACGAAGGAATGTACAAGTTTCCCAATTTTGGGGTGATAAATTTAGTTCAACTTGAATTTCCCAGATTAAATGGTAAGGTAAAAGAGGAACTTTTTCCCTTTCTGCCCCCTTTTTAAATTTCTTTTTTCCATTCATTCTATCGCTTAATTCATCTATCTATTAATCCATCGAATTCCTATTTTATGCGGTAAACTATGATGATATACAGTAAGTGTATTTAATTTAGGTCTGTTTAAAATGTTAAATTATGAAGAAAACAGGATTATTATCTCCTTTAAGATTAACATGCTTTGTTTTTATTCAATGATCATGATAATTATGAATAGTGGGATTTGACGCTCTTTCTTTCCATCCATTTTTCCTAATTTATTTATTTTTGTCTTAATGATTTCGTCGTTTTCAATTTAATCTTCGGTTTCTCACTTCCTATACTTCTCTCTCATCCCTTCGGCCAAACAATTATTGTCCATGCTCCGTTCACATCTTATTCCTGGAAGAGCGCCATTTTGACATTGATAAATGATATATCGCCTGATGTGGTTGACTTTAGATTTTCCATCTAACACCGCGGGTCTTAAGTCAAAATAATAACCTTTCCTCATGATTTTGATATAAAACATGTATATTCGCAGTTTAATGATTTTTTTTGCTCACACCAAGCGTCTATTTTAATCCGATGAATGTTGCAATTGGCTTTTTGGTATGATGATACATATTTAGAGTGGAAGGCATAACAAAACAAAACAAAACAAAACAAATACAAAACCAGGACAGGTACCCATTTTCCAAAACACATTTAATGTTCAGTATGAAATTTAGAAAGGCTTGTATGACTTCTCTTTTTTTTATTGCTACCGTGGATGGCCATATAAATGTAGAACACAGCATCATAAGCTTAATTAAGAAAACGTGAAAAAGAAATTAAAACTGCAAAAATAAAAAAACTCCCTCTCGATCGCACTCACTCCCTTTTTCTTTTTTCTTTCTCTCTCTCTCTCTCTCTCTCTCTCTCTGTCAAACACCCTCTCTGTCTTTCTATGTCAATTTCTCTGTCTCTCGTTCTCCTTCTCTCTAACTCTCTTATAATTCATCTTTAAGAATCTCATGATATTCTCGAACACACAACGTCGTCGTGTTCAAAGAGTATGCTCAATCATTGCTCGAATCAAAGCACGCCAAAATCAAATATACCGAGCCACCAGCCTGCTTGGCGCTTACACGTGCGTAAGATGGGTGTCCTAAGGGAAACTCTGCCGGGCCAGACGTCACTCTGAACTTCCCCCTTACCTTTGTTTTCCCATCTTCCTCAGGCTAAATCCTGAATTTCTGAATTGTCACGCTTTTAGCAGTCAACTAGGTCAAACCCTATCCTTTTCCATATGTACCCTGACTATTCTTTCATTTCATAATTCCTGTGTGCATACAACGTATGATACAGGTGGCTGTACTTCTACTGTAGGTTTCTTTATATATTTTTACGTCAGTCGTGTAACTTACATGTACATTAACAGAAGAAACCAATTTAGAGAAAAAGTGCTTGACGAATAAAAGTGTCTCTTAACCTTTCACACGCTTTGTGGTGTATTAGATAGAAGCTAACATCTGAATTATATCGGGGGAACTAAATACATATATGACGGAAGGATAATGTATGACGATTGAACAGGAGAAGAAAGAGAGAAGAAAATGATAAAGGGAGTCAGGAAGAAGATGGAACTGCGGTTTTTGCTGAGAGAGTTTAGGGCGGTCCCAAGTCGATCTTCTGTGGAAAATGTGCAAAACGCACAAGGGATAGGTGTTTCTCACCGTTTGATGCTAATGATCGAGCCCTCCGAGCACCCATTTTCTAGAATCCATTACCTTTTCTACATACACTCTAAAAAAATATTGGGCGAAAAATTGCCCAATTTTTACTTAACGTGAGGGCGATTATGTGTCCAACCAACTGTTGGGTAAATTAAAGATTTTGCATGATTTACCCAGTGTTGGATAAAAAGAAAATACCCAACTTTTAACCAACAAAAATTTACCCAATCAGAAAGTCACCCAATTCTCACCATATTAGTGACTGTGTAGCATAAGTTAGACACTAGTTGGGCAAATAAGTTGGATAAAATATTATGCAAAGGAGATAAGTGCCGCGGCGGGACTCGAAAGGCGAACCTTGTGTTCCGCAGTCATGTGACATATCCACTCGACCATTACACCTCTAACATAATAAGAATATAACCTTATTGTTGAATAATAATGATGCCCGACTTACGTTTGCCCAGTCACATCTGCCCAACTTATTTTTAACATTTAATTGGGTAAATACATGTACAAATGTTGGACAAAAATGGCCCAATTTTATTTTGCCCAATAACATTACCCAATTATTTCATCGGTTACTACATGGTTGGTAGGAAATAACCCAAATGTTGAACGATATTTGCCAACATTGATTTACCAAGTAACACCTACTCAACCTATTTTTTACCTTTTATGAGGTAACTTCATATAGTAAATAATGCAATTATTGGACAAAATTTGCCCAACTTTGAGTTGCCCAGTAAGAACTGCCCAACTTTTTTTTTTTTTTTTTTTTTTTTTTTTTTTTTTTTACAGTGTAGACTGATTCTACAGTTATTGTTATCGTTTCTTTATGGGACCACCCCTACCCCTCACCCCCATTAGGAATTCAAATGCTATGATACTGCTGAATAATTAAAAAATAAAAAATATTGCGACGCTCCTGCTCGTGATAAAAGGTTTACATGTACGTCGGTGTCTGTTTGGCGAGGTAGGCGGAGATCTTCTCTCTAGATTTCACGAGATCACGATTGGCGCGAAGCTTGGGGTAGTCGGCCAGAGCATCGGGGTACATGTTGACCACGTTCTGGATAAAGGTGTAATACACGAATTCCACCATGGTGGCCTGAAAATGGAGAATTACAGAGAGGATTATTGATTGATGTACACGCAACTAAACCAGCTGCAGTGTACATATTTTTAATTTTGTACGGGCCATATAAAACAACTAACACTCAATAATCAATAACAATGCATTCAATTGCCACATGGAAAAGGTGCACTTTTTTTTTGTCAAAAGCTTCGCACATTTCTTCGAGACAGCTACAAATTGTTATGTATTCTTAAAGTTGCCTATCTTTGCAAAACATTTTCTGATTTTAATGAAATAGAGATAAGACCTTTAAAAGAAATTCAATTGCTTTTAATTGAGTTTTAATGTCATGTTCGATATTTAAACCGTACAAAATATCCACACACACAAAATAACCAATAACATGCAATCAACTGCTCTGGTGTTGTTGTCAGTGCACTTAAAGGGACCTACTTTGAATGCTCCAGAAGAAAACGAAAAATCCTTGTAAATGTATAATCAGGCTCAATAAATGGGGCTGCCGATATTATTTCCGCTCTTTATCTTTCGTAAGATTCAACCCCCCCCCCTAATGTATGAATACGTCACTGCAACGGGTGTATTCGTTCTTACGTCTTGACCGACGAAGTAGCCATTTCCATTTGGGTTGTCTTCAAGCGCCTTCTCTAAGAACTTGAGATGGATCGGGTTTACAGTTTTGGGAAGGCTCTCTTTCAGTTTATCCTTTGGAGTTATAAGAAGAAAGAACACATTAAGCTTATAATTGCCTTTAGAACTGTGTAATATTATGTTATTTTTAACAGTGAGGCAATATCAACCAGTCATTTTAAATTCCGTATATATTTTTACTTCCCAAAAAATTAATAATTATGTTTCTACACATTATATTTGATTCTATTTTTCCTGATCTTACATTGTATTTACCTGCACTGTGAAAGTATGCACAATTCAGTCTATGAAATGAATTGAATAAGATGTGATGTGACGGTTTCAGTGTTATACATCTTTACGTTGATCACAAAATGATAAAACAGACAAAGGTCAAACAGACAAAGAAATCCAGGACTATGCAATGAAGGTTACTAATAAGTAAGGACTGGACTACATTCCGATAATGGATGGTTCAATTATTGGTCAAGTTTATTACGGAAGAGATTAGGATCCTATTTGATATTTTGTTTGTCGTTCCACTGGTTCTATAGATTCATGTGATTGATCTAAGGCCCGGTCTCACCACCATTTGTGAATCATTAATGTGAGCTATCGGGCAATTCCTTGCAACCGTCATCGTCGTCAAAACAGGGACAACACTTTCCACGTTATAGCACTCCACAACAATCCGACAACTATTACATATACCTAGGTGACCTACAGGCAGCGAGCTAACGACAAAATCGTCCACCTACGACCACATTTGCGACAAGCTGCGACGTAAAATCATTCACACGTTGATTACATTACCTTATAAGCTTGATCAAAGTCGGCAAAGACGATATTAAACACGTTAGCGACCAGGTCTTCTAGGGCCTCACAAAGGACATCGATCTGAAAAGCTTCTTCTTCTGTCTTGCCATTGTAACCTGTAAAGCAGGCAAACATTTTGAGAAGGAGCTAAAGAAATGGAGCAAGATGTAGGCTTCTACTGACCTCTTATTTGTGTTGAAGACGGTATGTATAGAATCCTGGTGAGAAATTTTCTGCACGTGTTTAATTCGTAGTAGAGGTTGGCGTTTCAAATTCAACGACAAATCTGCCGAAAATTCTTTAAAAACGAAACTTCAGTTTACTGCATCTTGATCTTTTATTTGAAGTCATGAAATTAATTATAAGTGTGCTAATAACATATTCCAGATTTGTCGACAGAAATTTAAGTTTAGTAGCTTTGACAATCTCAACGACACCCATGCATACAGAGGATCTACAAGCGTAGCATACATCTTGACCGTTCATGGTACTAACCATATTTTCTTGCCAGGTGACGCATGATTGCCCGACTTTGCACCATCGTTTTTCCATCAGCCTCGAGGATCGGGATTTGGTTCAGCGGAAATTCTACGGAAGTAGAAGAAGAAGAAAAAACAGAAAGAAAATAAAAGCAGTCAGAACTTATATCGACTTTTCACTATAGCTGAATTAGCAATTTATCATTATTTTTCAAGCACTGCTGTCGGGAGATGTTTACCACCACGTTTTGAGTCAACAGAAAAATTATATATTATTTGTTATCATAAAAAGGTGTCTCTGAAGGAATGTGATCCTGTTGTCTAACATTATGCAGGAGTTGTTGAAATAAAAGATTGATAATAAACTTTCCCCCAAAAGGGAATTCATGTTTATTTCATACAGATCTTCCCCCGGTGTCGGCATATGATGAGTAATGTGCCCTCTCTCGGCAACGTTCATACAATAGCGACAAAACGCTCAGATAGCGGAAAGTCCATGATTATGTTGACCAAGGCTTGAAATTGAATTGATAGATAATGGAAACATCTCAGTGATGATCACTTTGATTGCATTTCGTGCTCCAACTGGATCCCCTACATTCATCCTGCATCATAGCTGAGCCTGAGTAGGGACGATATTGGAGTAAATGATCTTTAGAATTAACATAAATAATCAACTCTAAGCTTTCTTTACCTCCTGATTCCTTCCTTTCAAACCATTCTTCTCTAGGAAACCTTCGATCTTCAAACTCGATTCCAGCGTCGGTGAGCAGGAGTCTGATAGGTTCAGCTCGTCCTCTCACAGTAAAATATGTCAATCTATACTTTGTGTTATCTGCCATGATAATGTAGGTCTTACTGCTAGACGTCTTCCTGTGCTTTTTCCTTGTCTTGAGCTTGTCCTGACAGCTTAACTTGTCCTTGTCAATGCTTCATGTGCAATTGAAGTATCTGTACAGTTTGACCACTGACTTGGGTTTAAAGTCCATAGACAGGAAGGTCACATGCTTATTTATATATACACTAATCATGATTGTCCTCTTAAAACACAATTTTATCAGTTATTGAGATTGTCAAAGATAAAGAGAGGAATCCCTGCTAGGTGTTGCAGTTTACAAGGTGACAGTTTTTACTATCTTATAAAGTTAACAATTAAGATAGCAATCACGCTACCCCTCCCCCTCTCTCTCTCTCTCTCTCTCTCTATCCATCAATTTATTCATATTGTGTGTATATGTGTATTGTTAAAGCACTTCAGATTTTCACATTCAGTGAGAGTGAAATATATATTAATATACAGACATACAGAAAGACAGAAAGACAGAGAACGTGGCTGTGAGCTGTGAGCTTAGAAATACAATGGATCGAGAAAACGCTCTTGCTTCGATTATTTTCTATGAAGAAAACGATGTTTGTATTTTTGCAAATGCTAGAAAATCGTAATTGCGTAAAATTGCATGGCCGTGGGCGGTAAACATCGACGGGTTTTAAAATAAAAAGAAGGAACTTAATGATCTCTCGTCAGCAATTATGCACATTCTTCCGATTTTAACACGAATTAGTCAAGACAGGAGCGAGATTGGTTTCCAAATTGACGCAGAAAAAGGTAATTGGTTGTATAGTGGCTTACATGCGAAGTTATTTTGAGAAGATTTAGAATTTCTCTTGCAACATTTTCTTTTTTTCAATACGAGATACAGGGGAAAAAATCTGACATAATTGCATTATCATGTTGCATTGTATGAAACGTTGAACGAATATCAAGAAGCAAAAACTCTTATGGTTAACGCTACTATGTTGCTACCTACACTACAGTTGGTTGCTTTATGTCATTTAGAAGATATGAATGATATGAATGATAGCTGCACATGAAAATGATCTTTCTAGAGCGTCGTTTACCTTCCTAACCTGTGAAATCATTTTTATTATTCACTCTTGATGATGGGTTAGAATCAAAGTTTCCTCGCAGTGTTAAGTGCAAGTCTTACGTCATATATTATAGGCTCATTTCCATTTCAAATGCCTGTCGATCGATCCAAGGTCTAGAATTGTATCACAAGATCAAAGCACATCTTATTGACCTTCCACTTTCTCTCTTAAAATTCAGAACGCACAACAAAGACATTCCATTAGGTTTCTAAGTGGCAAAGGCCTGTAAGATAGAATATCACAATAAACAGAAACACGAGATAAAATTGACATTCATCGCATGGTCCGTTTGAGAATGCCACGAGGTGAGTTTGAAAGGGAGCGAAAGGAAGCAAGCAAATCAATAAGACATCATTTTTCAAGACCGCATTTCAACGGTTGAAATAGATTTTGTGAAGGAAACAGGCTCTTATTGGATGAAAATTCACCGACGGAAAACCTGGGACATTGATTTTTAAATCTCTCTAGGCAGTCTAGAGGCTTGACCAGAAAACAAAATAACTATTATATAAAAAAAAAAACGTTTAGCTTTTGTTGTAATGATGGTACAGACGATACTGCATGGTGCAAGGGATAAGAGAAATACGACTTCATGAGCATGATGACCGAGGAATACCATTTATCCCCCTCTGGCAACGTCTATGTTATGTAACATCTGCATGTATAATATATTGAAACTCCCGCTGTACACCTTGATTCCCTTTTATTTATTTACTTACTTTAATTTTTTTTCCTATCCTCAGACGTGAATTTTCTTTTTCATTTTGTTATTTTCTAGACGGTATAGCCCCACTACTTCTTTTCCCCGTGAGGCCCTGAACTAAAGGCAAGTCGGTTGAATTCAGAACAAAACAAAATCTAGTTTACCACACTACCTGCAGGCCCGACTTCAGTATGTCTGAATGGGGGCGGCTTCAGAGTTGGGATTAAAAGGGCATGGGACTTAGAACTATCTGAAATGCCCCCCCCCCCCACCAAAAGAGTTAAAAAAAATATTTTCCTATGCGTTAATTGTCTTCAAAATATATGACAAGCAACAACTATAGAGAGTGAGAGAGAGAGAGAGAGAGAGAGAGAGAGAGAGGAGGGGAGGGGGTGAGGGAGGGGGGGGCGAGGGAGAGATAAGTTGTGGCCAATCATAAGGAAATTCACTCGCTCCTGTCCCTTCCCCATGCACCCCCTAGTAAAGCAGCCTCTGTCTGAATACTAGTATCATCTAGGGAATGTATGAAAGCGGATTCGATTCATTTTAACCAATATAATGAAAGTAGATGTAATCCCGACTCCAGCCGATTCTCAGCTTACAACCCATGCCAGTTCTTATCAATGACTGCCGATTGTGGTCTTCTCCAATACGAATCGCTCTTCTCCATCCTTCGTCACAATGGAACCCGAGATGAAAATAGGCCAGCCTATGAAAATGAAGGCGGTGGGTAAACATTTTATGAGATTATTTACAAAACTGCACATGACTTGTGTTTTTGTCATATGTATCATGCAGTCAACCGCGATAGGAGGCGAGGAACGATTGCTTCTTGACTGTAATGCTCTCAACAAACTTTGCCAACAGACGTTAGATAATAAAAGGCATTTCTACAGTTGCACAAAGCGCTTTACTGTAAAAACAGGAGAAATATTACGAGATATACATATAGGCCTACTTTAATACGTCAATGAAAACTTCAACTACGTACCATACATTTGTTGTTTTTATAACGGCAAGTACTGACAACATGGTAAGTTCAGTTTCTAATTTTGAAGTAAATAAATACCTTCCAAAGACGATTTTAAAGATGAATGAAAAACAGATAACGTTACTTTTATGGTGAAAAGACGAATTTAATTCGGAATATTGTTGCAATTACTACCACAACCACCACCACTACTACTTCTACTACTACTACTACTACTCCTCCTCCTACTACTACTACTACTAATACTACTACTACTACTACTACTACTACTACTACTACTACTACTATTACTACTACTACAACTACTATTAATTATATTACTTCCATTGCTACTGCTACCTCTATTACTACTACAACTACTTCTACAAGCATAGATACTACTCAAAATGTATTATTGAATCTTGTCATAATCTTCTTCATCTTGTATTCTACTTTTACGAAATCTCTCGGAGCAGTCTGGGGTGACTTCGATTTCTATCAGGAAAACTATTTACATGTATAGTTATATTGGATGCCTTATCACTTGCTAAAACATCCAGTTTATCTCCCTCATTGAAATTCCCCGTACATGGATTGGTGAAAGGCACTTCAAATTTAATGATCACACATTATTACTACCATATTTCATAACTCTGACGTCAGAGTATGATATAATTTATGCATATTCTTCTTCTAAGAAATAACTGCTTGTCCTTCATTAATTCAGTCAGTTATACTCACGCACTTCAAGGGACTCTCTCAAAACAAGGGGTTGATTTCCATAGAGTCCACTCTGTTGAAGATCGTGTTGCCGATCGCTCTAAATTCAACAGGAGTTCATTCTCCCTCTTACGTTGCAAATGAAACAATACATTGCATAAATTGTATTAACATCGAATTATTGTAAAACATCCAGCTTTTAAGATCGATACACAGTTACAAGATAGATAGATAAATGGACGATGTCGACTGTTCTTTCTTTGAAAAATAGTAGGAACAAACATTGGAATAGTTTTCAGCGAACCCAAAACTGAATCTGGATCTATGTAAAACACTTTATTTATCTCACTGAATACAGTACAAACATAATTATATGTATCCAAATTCTACTAACTGCATTTAAAAACGAATTACAATATTAAAATATAAGCAAGTGACAACGATTGGAATTGTCTTCATACATATTTTAATCTAGCTGTACGCCCTCACTCAAATCGTGTCTGATCGTCGTAATTTACCTTTTATAAATTATTTGTATTGAACCGAAATTACATTCATTAAATCATATCGTTCAACACAGACCTAACGCCCTTTTTGCTCCAAACAGACAATCTTTTCTTGATGTTGCGACGGCCACTTCTCTCGTTATAGTGACTCGGTAACATTGTTGAAGGTTGATGAAAAAATCGCTTAATTTTTGTACAAAATGTTACTTACTACATTCCTTCAACTATACTAACCCTCTGACATGCAAAAAATCCTGAACAAATTCTCAAACCACAAAGATATCTATGGTTTTCTTTGAAGGCGTCGATGTGAGGCACCCTCTAACAGTGATTAACAGTAAATTCTCCCAACCATTTTTGAATTGTCCCAACCGTTTTTCCATGACAAAAATACATAAAACAGGCTATAAAAATATGTCAACACTTTACTGTCTGGAATGGAATGTAGAGCCATTTTATTGCTTTGTGACGATTTACATTCACCTAAAATGTAATTAAATTGCCCTTGTCTTGATGCTGATCAGGCTTTGACAAGTAGCAGAATAGAAGTAGAATAATATAGTTGGGGGAATTAAGGTATCGATCAGATAAGTTTTTCCCAATTTGTAGCATGAATAATGATCCGTTTTCACTCAAATTTTCAGATTATCTTGTACATCTAGCATTGAAATCACTACCTAAGCACCACTATCTCTCATCTGAGCAATGTTACAAAGTCCCTTTAAAATCAAAGCCAGATCAATGATGGTCAGATTGGAGATTTGAGTTGGTCCAGCGGTACGTTCACTTGGTCAGCTTTCTGTATTCACTCACAAACTGACTCAGCGGACCCCGGTTCGAAACCGAGTCACGTATTTCGGATGGTGACGTTAAAGGTCGGTCCCCAGACGTAAATAATCATACCTGATTGATACACGTCTGTAAAGGCATAATTACGTACAAACATGCATGGTCAGATTATCAGATAGAATCTTTACTCTCTGAAGATGGATGGCCCTAATGATACTACGAAGGTATTTCTTCCGAGATGCCCCACATAATAATTATATTTGGAAGGTATTTCTGAGCATAACACTCTAATAATCAAACTCATCATGTGTCACTTATAAGTGATGACAGAGGTTGATTTCTAGTAACTATTCATTAATATCATCTTTTTGAAGTGACAAGACAAGGTACTCTGAGTACTCACTTATTATTTCTGACCTTCTTTTTATTTCATTTAGAGTGCTTGAATGAAACATCACTCAATTCAGTATCAAAATATTGTCATTTGCACTCAAGCCTTGAGTGCTGACTACAAGAAGCCTTGATATGAAACCTACTAGTGCTCATGGTCATACTTTTCTGATGAAAAAGAAGCCATCTTTAACTTTGCTTTATGTTATGTAATCTAATTCCGGCAGTAGATCATGATTAAAGGGATCGTTTAACAAGGTTAAATCTGAGATACACGCCCTACGTGTTATCAGTGTCTGTGATATGGTGTAATATTGAAGTCCTAAAAAAATTGCGCTTCAAAACAATCAAGAAGTGCCTCAAAAGAGTAATAATTGAGTGACCGGTTTTACCATACTCGTTTTCCCCAATATACTGTAGTGTTATGAAAACCGTCAGGCGAACGGTTTTCAAAATTTGTAATTCCAATCATAAATATCTTGATAATCAGACGGGCGATCGGGTTGTAAAAGTTATGGGGTTCCTGACTGACCTAAAGGTTTATAATTACCATTGCATCATGAGCTAAATCCAGAATTTGTTTCAGAATCTGAGACAAAGTTACCGGATCCCTTTAAAATATAACTTGATATTATTATCCTTGGGCAATTGTCTCTCTTGCCTTGAATGGCCCGGAGTAGGATGGTGACAGGGGCGGCCGAGCGACTTCCAAAGTGGGGGGGGGGCACCAACAAAAAAGGGCACTTTCTGGAAAAAAGGGCACCTACAGTGGGAAATCTCAAAGCGAAAATATACCATTTTTTAGACATT
>BEXV01000269.1:115452-131738 GCA_003118195.1 Hemicentrotus pulcherrimus | reverse complement strand
GAACCATCATTATGCTGACGCAAGATTCCGTTAGCGACTGGCGCGGTCTTTGGCGCGACACGTTAAAATAATATCGTCATACAAAAATACTGAATGCAAGACGATACCTATATTACGGGGGCATGCACTAAATATTGTTGATATAGGCTTGATTAAGGTAGGTAAGAAGGCCAAATAAATTTGATTCTCAATTTCTCATCCCCTCATCCTTCTTTTTTTTTTTTGCGGCCCGCTTCAATTGCTGTTTTGTTATTTGATATTTCGTTCTAAAATGAAACCGAAGAACATTCTGAGGACAATAAAGACTTGCATGACAAAAACATGAACTAGGAAAAAAAAAATTATTATTGTTTTTTGAGCCGCTGAAGTACATGAACAAACAGAAATAATACGTAGTTTTAAACAAAAATCGAAGTCCCTCCTCTTTTGAAAAATTCGTACGAGAAACTAGGAATTAAATTCAATTGGTCTACCATATTCGAAATGACGCCTCGCGTACACTCAAAAGGGCTTAGCTCGAGCAAACGACGCTGAACACACAGACTTGATTAAAACACAGAGAATGTTAACGTATCTACCCGTTAATAGAAATCTTCTATAATGGTTCGGCCTGACCTATTTTCCCCCAAAATCAGGCAGAAGTCTTCTCCAATTCTCCCCTTCTATATTTTTTCTTTAACTTTAAAAAATTGCCAGTAGACATCATTCCCCTTTCCATGCCCTCTATAAAATTGAGAGCTATATAAGTAATTAAACGCTCAATAAAAATGTCATTTTCAATTTTCCAGGCAATCGATTTTAATGCATGAAACAACGTCATAATTATGTTTTGGTCATATCCTCGTAAGCCGAAAGTATGTCCACGAGGTTTGTATTAATTCTTTGCGTGGTAAGTAGATTATCTTGATTGCGTTATAGCTTAAAGGACTTTGGTTTTAATAATCGGGTGTCTATTATAGTAAATAGATTATCAGGATTTGTAGCACATAGCAAATTTAACAGATTTACAGGTATCTTTCTTTTCCATTCACTGGATGAATGGTTAATGTTACTTAAAGTGAAACAAGAGATAATTGAAATCATAATTTATTTAAATCTATATAGAGATTAGATAACTAATTACTTTAGCGTATTAAGTTGGGATTTGCTTCACTCTTAAGTTCTTTTTTATACTTTTGATGACGCAATTATTTATCTTAAATAAAATATGATAGGAAATTTGGCATGCCTTTATAAAAGAAATAGTGTATTGCATTCAATCCTCGAGGATTTTAATTTTGCCAATACTAAGAAATAATTCAAAAGCCTTTCATACATAGGCTTCGATCTGTCAAAAACACATTCTGTTACCCCATTTACATTCTTTCACAGGGAGGAAGCCGTGAGAGGTAGTGGAACAGGAAAATATAGTTTACATGTCATTAGATATATGCACTAATGAACACAGAATGGGGTCTTCTTTTCATTTTTATGACTAGCAAGCCACGAGTTTCAGGTAATTTGAGTTCGAGAGAGAAAATGGTCACATCGACTATGAACTCTGCAATGATTTTTATATGTTACTATACTCTTTTTGTAATTGATGACTTGCATTAAAATGAAATCGCGCACACTAAAATTACACTTTGCCATGCATTTGGAATTGCATGTACGACACGTTACAAATCATATCAATCATGGCGAAAGAATTATGGCTCGTTGCGCACGCAAGGTGTATTTCCGATCAACTTGCGCTAATCGAGCTTGTTAAAGCAATTGCCAATACGCCAGTTATGTAATGTAATGTGTACACTCCGATCAGTGCAACTGGTGACACCTACAAACGGCCCGACAAAGGCAGTACAATTCGCTGACGCAGCCCTACGTCAGATAAACGGCGCATAAAGCTCGCTGCACACAAGCGTCATTTCGAGTGCGATAACTTGCGCTAATAACGCTAATCAAGCAATCTGCCCTTGCGCCCGTAATTCAATGCAACATATGCACTGTGTATTTTCCAATCACCTTCGTACTAAATCACTTTCCTATGACGCGTAATATACTGCGTCACTGGCTGACGCAATCCTGCGTCAGAACAAAAATAATTGTTAACAGTATTATAAGGATATGCCTGAATGTAATCATTAAGAACAGGTGTGACCGAGCGTCTTTTTGATCTTCATTCCTTCTTTACATATGAGCTTCTGACTTCTACGTCATCTCATTTAGATATGAACGTATTTTAAGCACTTTGAATTATACTACGCTTTTGTCCTCCCTCTCACTCTTGATTCGGTTGGCAGTCGGCAATAACCAAAGAATCTCGTCTTGAAAAGAGCATTCATGAAGCAAGCAGGAGGGCCAAGGTAATGGCGTTTCCTTATTCCATGTTTCTCCTCAAATCTCCTTTTTTTTTTTCTCCCTCAATGTTTTTCTCGTCAATTTAGCAGCAGCGAACGTGGCCGAAGAAACGCACCCTTGTTAGGTAAGCACATCATGCTTGATTTGATTGCTTAGGTAGCTCAAAAGAAGCTGACTCTCAAGGATAAGATTTTCTCTGTAAATCTCGTTGTAGCAGGTTGGAGTATAATTTGAGCGTGATAAGGCGGAATCAAAGTATTGTGTCTTTGTGCAGGAGATACATAGGTAGTGACAGGTGGCGGGCCAGACAGAAAATTATAGGCGGCTACACGTCACTGAGGGGAGAGAGGGGTCGGGCGCCCATAATGAACTCCCTCATGAAATAATGTCTGTGTACAAATATTTGTTTCAAGAGTGGATTCAATGAGATTTGGTTTCCTCTCCACTTTGGATTTTGTAATCGCAAACTAATATCCCTAAGATGACTCTTAAAAGAGTGGAGACATACTCCTTTTCGTTTTGAGAGAGGCTGGAAAGAAGGATAAAAGGAAAGGCAAAGGACTTGATGATTTAAAAGCAAAGCAATACAATTATCTAAGCAAGGTTGTTTGTTGTACGATATAATTCCTTTATGAGCTGACCTCTGCGTGAAAATTGTCTTTTAGCAACGGAAGGGGTCGGAATTTGAATCGAAAGATTGCACTAATAAGAGTCTAATTTGGTACCATGGGGCGTTTTTAATTGCATCGGTTATATCTTAACCTCGAGCAAGTGTGGATGATGTGCTTGTTTTTCCCCCGATAGGTCTTCTGGGATCTGTTTTATATTGAAATCATCTTGATCTTCCGCATGGTTAAAATAGCCTTCAGGACTCAGGATAAATTATCTGAGCTCTCTAAGAAGAGGTCATTTTCTTGTGGAACGTTTTCTTTGTATTTGAATGGTTAGGGGTGGGAATGAAGTTTATTCTACACACAGCATTACATAACACCTTAATAATAAAGATACTGGCAATGTGACTACTTTGTGAAAAAATGTCTGGAAGCAGTGGAAAAGGGGAAAATGCATGTCATAGATAAGGATCAATATGATTTTTCAGAATAGTCCAAATAAAAAATTATTCAGTCTTGCTGAAATTAGCATGTCATATATAGAGATGTGTTTGCACCATTTCACGCTTTACAATTTCACTTCACCTAATACATGTAGGTGGTTTTGGTGATTTCCGGTTGCCGTCAATTTCCTTTTATTTTGCTTTTCTCTCTTCGCCACCCTTTTTGCCTCGATTATTTTTTGCCATATCCATCTCCCTTGGAATCACACCAAAAAAACAACAACACACAAATGTTTAATCAAATTCGCATCACAGGAAATGAAAATGTCTCTATGTGCAGTCAGACATTACTGATGTTTGCATTTAGAGACATTATTCAGCTCAGTCAACTATTTTTACATGTAGCCGACACATTTTGAATGACTTGTAAAGCTCGATTGAAGAAGAAAAGGTTAAATACATTGTGCAAATCGGGACAATATAATCTTTACTTATTTAGAACTAAAATATATCCCTAGTCGTCAAACACATACCTCCCTATCAGAATCCCAGGTATCACTATTACTGGGTGCGTCTATATGAACAAGTGCATACGTAGTCCATGTGTTTATATCCCTGTTGTAATCAGCATGGAAATCTACAGATTCAGCATCGCTACATGACGTCGTCGAAAACCGACTCAGCGCAGGCGATCTCATCAAGAACTCGGATCTGAGGGCGAGCTCGGGACTGACTACGATTTCGAGATCAGAGTAAAGACCGAGGTTGGAGAGTCTATCGCCATCGCTGGTAGCTGTGTGACGGGTTGAACTCGTGTACGAACAATTGCCCTGAGACCCCATTTCACTCAAGTCACGTTGGGTCGATTCCGCGTCTGACTTGGTCCCGTAGTCCGACTCGTCACCACAAAGTCCGAATTGGCTGCCATCTTCGCTGCAGGCTTTTCGAAGAGATCCATTTAAAACAGGATCCTTTGCTGGACTCTGTTGATCGGTCGCAAGACTAGATTCCGATTCGGATTTCAATTTCGAGCTAAGCGCGGAACATCGGCGAGATTTGGCACTGACGCGTCGTCGCATTCGAGCCGAAAGTCGTAGGAGCTCTGGCGAGTCCAGTCTCTCTTGTGAGCTGTCACTCGCTGTACATCTCATCGCTTGAGTGCGATGGTGGATTTTATTAACCTTAACATTCCTTTTACCTACCGTCGCATCAAGCTCTGTCGACACTCGTTCAATCTGGACTAATACCCCTCGTAGCTCGACGACGACGGAGCTCAACTCCGAGATCACGGTTTCTAAATCCTTCACGACGACAGCGATCTGTTGTTTTAAACGATGTTTTCGTTTCCGACAGGGCTTAGGGGCCTCGACCTGCGGTGGCACGTTAAACTGAACGCGTGGTTTTGGGTGAGACTCGGTCTTCTTCTCGATTGCTTTCACCCGTGTGATCACGTCTCGTTTCGGGTCGTCTTGAATGTCATTGACGGGTTCGTTGACGACAGGATCCATTCCTTCTGTGGCAGGTGTTGATCCCTGGTCAGAAGGCATTTCTGGTGAATACGATTGGAAGTGACCTAGATTCCGCATGAAAAAAATAGGTTATTACTCTCCACACTCTTCATAGAAATAATGAAATCTTCACCAATATCATTACTTTGAGCATTAAAACTCGCTAGTAACGACAATATATCAAGACGTCTTGGCAATCAGTAGAAGACTATCAATTTATATAAAATTTGAAAATAATAGTCATCAAGCAATTTCATTGTCTTATGCGTTAGCTGTTTCGGTCAATCATCGTAACAATATAAAAATGACATCAAAATGTTTAGCAGATGCATCCAGGTACTAATCACTCCCGACAGAGATTCAATGACTAACCGATTCAACGCACGACATTTATATCACAAGCTCTAGGATACCGCGCTCGAAATCATACCATTAAGTTTGAACAGCTGCTGTATCGAAAGAAAAAAAATCAGAGACAATCCAAATCAAATCCTAGATAGTGTTTTTAACTCCGCGAGACATAGCATGAATTGATAATTGAATATTTGACCTCATTTCCCTCAAAAGCTCGACATAAAATGAATAATTATATCACTCTTTCTCTGACATAAAGTGAGGAGAAAGTGCGATCCCGGAAGCGACTTTGTCAAGATTGGAGGCCGGTGGGAAATTGATAGACTGAGGGAAATATATATGCGACTACGGAGACGGTCACACAATGCAGTTACGAAGGTAATAGATCATTCTATCCACTAGAGAAACCTTGGGCATTGAATTGAATCTGATCAGATTACAGCTGACGTGATGACACCACCACCAAAGGCCAATTTTGGCAAAAATCTCTATAAGCTTAAAATGAAAATGATAAACAGCTTAAGCAGTTTTTTTTTATGAAGAAAACATGGGTTCTTAATCCACATTTACATCAACTTCACACGGCATTTGAGTTCGAAACACGGTAGAATGAAGCTGAAAATCAATTATTCCACCTCACAGTTTTAGGTCTGGCACATTCGGTAGGCATCCGCTTGACTCACCCCGTATATTCCCATGTGATGCATTTCATGAGAGGGTGCTGAACTTCCATCCCCAGAGCTCTAAACTTATCATCATCCCTAGAACCAAAAGGCACAGCTCTTTCATTTAAGACACCAAACCTCGGGCGATGGATATCAGAGGATGCATTAAGAAAAACACGTCCCCTTGCCTCAATGCATGTCACAGTCACTGGATTTTACCATCACGCAGGATAAACAGTTGTTGAAACAGAATAACGACGTTTTGATGACACCTTCTCGGTGACTTATCTGCACTCTCGATTTCCCTTGACTCTTAGTTCGGCGCTTTACAAAGCAGTGAGCTTCCACTCATCCCCCTCTCGCCCTGAAGGAATGTTAATTTCTACACTTTCTCATTATCCTCTTTTATCTTCTTCTTTCGTTTTCAGGCGCTCTCCTCTCCCTCGCCTTTGTCAACAAGGATCGTAAAATAGCGCGACTGTCGTACGTGTGAATGCAATTAGGGTGTGATGTTATCCGAGCTGTGTCCTGGCACCTGGGTCGATCCCGCCAACTGCGGGATGGCAAGCGGTGCTGTTGACACGATACCCTATATCTTGTACCTGTTATACGATTACTTCCATCATGACATAGTTACGAAGTCATGTAGCTCAGCTCCAATTTTTCACCAAACATTTCAAAGTTTCAAAGTTTTGTAGAGCCTTACTTCAGATTCCGATTGAAATATGGCGAAGCACCATTGAATTGCTCATATCCTTCGAGTAAAAATGATATGCTATTTTATGAAATTATCGAGATGTTCTTCTGTCCTCAACCCGTTTATTCTCTAAAGAAAAGCGAATCGATCATTTACAATCATTATATTAAAGAAAAATATGTAGGCATATAGTGTTCCTCGATCCATCCAAATTGTTTCTGTTTAGCGCTGCGAAAAATACATATGAAATGATGTACCTTCAGCTCTTTCTCAGTCCATTTTCACACGCTCCATAGAAAAGCACTACGAGCTTTCATGACTTTACAAAGTTCATATCATATTGCAGAACAGTCAGACAGCTTAGAGGATGTGTATCACGCTACAGGTTTACAGACCTTCAATAAATGCGTTATAAAAATAGAATCAAAAGGTTGACATGAAGCCTTCTTCAAGCATTTAAGGCGATGGATGATATTATGTCTCCTTCAGCTGAAAATTACAAGGAACTAAACCGAAGCGTTTTATTTTGAAGGGTGTTATTGCTTTATTTCATAGGCACTCAATAAGAGGTTGGCGTTGTCAAGTTACATGTCCTCTGTTCTATATTGCCCGGATCAAGCCGTTTCAATCACAATGCAAAAATAACATTGACTTGAACGGGGAGATGAAATTACATCCAGTGGGCGACCGGGTAGTCCAGACTATATTGTTGTCTTTATCATGTTCCGTCAATAAATATTCCCCCAAAGCCGTCTCCTCCGAAGAACAAAATACAGAATCGCTTTCAAATCCGCACCAACCAATAAAACGCGGTTTGGCAGACGACGTAAAGAAAGTGAAAAGCAGCACTCGAAGAAATCAAAATTTGCGGTGGTAGATTTTAAAGAAGTCAAATGGACCGCCGAGTAGACGACACTGGTGGTTTGCATTCACTGTAATGAAATTAGTTTTTGCTGCGACGTAGAAGAAAAGTGGTGTTTACTCAGGTAGAATAAAAGACAGCTCCTTTCCTTTGAATAGTTCAGAAAAAAGGCACTGTTTCCCCCAGCTTTAAAGTATTTAAAGTCACTGCTGTCACGACTAGCAGTAGTTTGCAATCTTCATTAGACGTCCTCGGACGGACAGGCGTGGTGTAAAGATGTACGCCAACGCGGTTTTCCCACCGTCTACTGGTATAGAGCGAGAAACGGGGAGAGAGCTCGTCGTCTGTGAGCTACTCCAGCCACGCAGCACAGCACGTACAGTTAATATGAACTGGAAAAACACTCCAGAGTCCGTGGGTAAATGTCATCCATCTAGTCATTCATTCATTCAAATACGCATTTTTAGTAGAATGCCATTGTGTCGCCCGCGTTTGAGCTTAAGGCGGTTTTTGAGTCTGCTTATTTGGGAATTAATAGTGGTAGGTCTACCACATTTGGTGACACGGGAGTGTGTATGGGTGGGTGTGTGTGCTTACGCGGGTGTGGGTGGGAGTGTCTGTGTGTAAAGGGTGATGCGTGCAAGTGCGAGCTTGCCTTGTATTGTTTTGTCTGTACTCTCTTGGTGTTTGATATTGAATCGAATTAAAACACATTCATCACTTTACTCATCATTTCCGTATGCTTGAGCGAGGATCGGTAACGATTGGTGTCTAGCGCCAAACTGAAAGGGTGAAGGAAATGCCTTCACTATACGTAATGTTGGTAGAAGATAATCGATTATTTTGTTAATATGGAATAAAACAAACGTAATGATTACAAAAAGAGCATCGAGTCTTATATTATAAAGGATACATCCAAGATTCCTCTACTTTTCTTTTTCTTTTTATTCAGACGGATTATGCACCATTATGAAACGCATGACATTGGTATGCATATCAAACTGTTTGAATGATTATAGTCCTACAATTATCGCTTCCCATTCTTGTTAAACTACTTGGTCACAAGTCTTCATAATCCTCTTCTTAATCAATGAAATTGTTCATAGAGAGAAAACTCAAGGAATTCGAAGTAATATTGCAAGATGGATTCCAAGCAGGACACTCAAAGCAAGATTAATTATGTAGATTGGAACGAATCCTCAGCGGTATTTGTGAAACACGTTGAGGGTTGTAGACCAAGTAAAACAAATCCTTCGTCCATTTTGTCTGAATCTCCATGGGAAATTAAAGGTTTTTACCAAATGAACCACCCTCTTTCGAAGACAATAGTCAAGTTTTGCTGAACAAAACCGAAACGTTTTTATTTCTTTAATGCACTGCTTTGTACTCTTATGGCGTCACATTAAGTTGATGTGATTATTTCAGAACTGAATACCAAGTGTAATATCAGAGTATGCGCATTTTCAGTTTAATAATCGTCCTTGCTTGATAAGGGAAAGAACAGGATGTTGAAAGATTGGCATTTGATATTGGTTTTCATTTTTTAAGCTATTGATACAGCACGAATCTTAAAAACTTAATTTAATTCTTCAGAAATAATTGACAGAAAACCGCATCGTCTATAGGATATAATAATTCTGTCAAAAAAGAATCTCCTTGGCCATGTTTGTACGTCTCTGTTGATTGATATGCACCGTTTCATCAAATCGTTTTGTAATAGGCTATCAGTTTCTATCTTCGGATGGAATTACTTTATCCAGTATGACTTTTTCATTCATTTATTCTTATTTCTCTTCTATAGTCTTTGAACTAACGACGTCTAGACAACACTAACGAAGTGCAAAGAACATTGTGAGCGTTTGCCAACACTCAGTGTATAATGCACAAGAAGGGATACGAAATTAATCATTGAATAACCATCATAAATAGGTCCTTCGTTTGTTATTTTCTGTATTTGTAATCTTTTTTTGTGTGCACAGGGCCTCTCAGAAAGCATAATTGATACTGAAAGTGTAACCCTGTTGGAATAAAACAAATAAATACATAAATAAAGTCAACTGGTTATGGGTTCGTATACTTAAATTTGATGTGGTGCTAAAAACTAGGTCATTCTTTCACATTTTTTTGTTTTTAACCAGACGCGGAACCAAGTGTTTTACCTTTGGTGAATGTTTCTTTTTATTTTATTTTCTTTTGTACCGGTTTAAAAACAGAATAATGACAAAAATGCAAACTGATGGTAACTTTGAGATTTTAACAAGAAATTAATTATAGAACAAATCATACAAAGCCATTTTATAAAGTTTTTTATTTTTCTTTCTATAATTATTCTTTCTACTTCTCCGTTCCCTCTCCGTTTCGCTTCTTGTAGATAATGCCTTTTATATTATTTCAAGAATGAAGTAATGATTCTTGTGTAATATACACATCGTCTTTAATTGTATTAACCTTGTATTTTGGGGGGGTCATTATGTTATCCAGGTCTGACTTGGTATGTTACCTTTGTAACCCAGGCAACCCTTCAGCAATTAGTGCAACTACGGGGAAACCCGTTGGGTAATCAACAAACCTGCAGACAGTACTTCAAGATTTTATCCACGAAAGGTCGAGTGTCAGACACCTTTATGCCATGATTTTCACGTGATAGGTGCTCTATCTTAATGATCAATGGTTAAGTTGAGGATTAAAGTATGAAGCATGAATCGGTGAATGGAGGCCTGGGATTAGCAAGATTTCTCGAATATCATAATTATGCAAAGGGGTGACTTTAAAAAAAGGAAATTCAACTGAATAGAATTTAATTGGCATTCATTCACAAAACAAATGGCTGCCGTCGGGCTGAATTGCATGGAGTTTACTAAGTATTAAAAGTACATAATGTAATTTTAATGCAAATTGTATACCGTAGAATTACCGAACACCGATTGTAGATAAAACAAATGTTTAGTTCCATTTGAATCCATCCCAGGTTAGTGCCTGAATATACTGCCTGAATATATCTTTTTGCACGTATATCGTTAAAACAAACATCAACAAGGAAAGGATTACGTCTTTTAAATAAGAACAACATGGGGGCATTTAAAACTTCACGAAATACACGCTGATGTTATTGCTTAAGGGTCCTATTAGAATCCGTCACTTTCCTTGAAGTCGAATCTTGACTGAACCAGACAGAAAAATATGACAGTCTTATTTCAGACATCTAAATCTTTAAAAAGAATCCACAAGCAGCGAAAACTCTCCAGGGGCGGTAATCTTTGTTGTTCTTGTATGTTGAATCACTCTAGGAGATTTTACGCTATGATTGATTGCAACATCTTTAGTGATCCTCATTTTCTTAGAATATTTCTCAGTTCGAAGGATGAATAATTCTTTTACTGTATACCTACATTTTCTTGTTTAGAAAGGTAGTGCAAAAGCAGATGTTCTAGGAAATTAGTGCAAAGCCGAAAAGTACCGCTCGAAAAGTTCGGTCTAGGAATCGGTTTTATTGGGATTTTCTTCTCTTCCTGTTGTCTGCCAACAGAGAGACTATTACCTGTGTGATGGTGTATAGGGTAGGACTAAGGGGGTACTTGTCCCCTCCCCTATAAGTGGTAAAGATGGAAATAAAGGGGGTGGAAAGAAGGTGTGAGCAAGAGAGAAAGAGAATGAGAGGGGGAGAGGGTGAATAGTGAATAGAAGTGAGAGAGGGGTGAAGGGGGTAGAGAGAGAGAGAGAGAGAGTTGATAAAGGATTCTGATGGAGGTGTGAGTGAGAGAGAATGAGAGGGGGAAGATGAAGGATGGATGAAAGAGAGAGAGAGGGTGGATGGAGAGACAGAGATACAGAGAGAGAGAGATTGATAGAGCATAATGATGAAGATGATAAAACACTCTTACCCCTTTTCACCATTGCCACGCTAAACCTGAAGTCAGTATCATGTAGGAGGTGGTTTTCCCTTTTTATCTTTATCACACCTATAACTTATTATCTGCAGCCCGCCCGATTCTCGATAATGCCAAGACAATACCCTAGACAATCCAAGTGTTATTTGATCTTCGTCTCCGCGTCGATATTTCCAAATGTGTTTCAGATTTAAGTTGCTTTAAAGATTAAAGAGAACAAAAAGAGTGGTAAATGATTGATAGAGAAATCGATTTAGCTTAAGCTCATTTTAAACCAGAATGTAAGCATTTTCTTGTAGAATGATGAAAATGTTCGGCTTCCTGTAGGAGGGGTTTTCCCCCTATTTGTTCTGAAGCAGTTATCATTAATGGGCAAATCTTAATCACACTTATACCTGTAGCCATCGCCCGATCATTGATCACACCAAGACAATACCCTAAACAATCAAGCAGGTGTCATTTGATCCTCGTCTCCGAGTCGAAATTTCCAAATGTCTTTCAGATTAAAGATTAAAGAGAATAAAGAAAGTGGTAAATGATCAATACTAGACAAACCGATTTAGCGTAAGCTCGTTTGAAACCAAATGTAAGCTTTTTCATGAAGAATGATGACAATGTTTCGCCTCTCTCGTGGACTACATTGCTACATGCATGTATTTATATTTATTTCTATATTTTTGTCCATAATCATGGAGCATTTTTCAATTTGAATAGAACAGCACCCCACCATTCATACATTTTGTCCAGCAAACTCCAGTAGATATGTGCAGGTTTTACATCTTCATTTGCTAATCTCAAAATGAACGTATTACTGTTGCTCATTTTGTCGGCACATTCATTTAGGCTGTCCAATAAAACAATAATAAACAAACATGGCTACATCAATTCTACTTCTTAATCCATGTAATTCTATAGTCATATGAATGTTCAAAATGGGAATTGCTTAGACCAGTATTTAATACTGGTCTAAGCAATTCCATTTACCAATCATTTGGATTTAAATTAAAATTAAAACAAGTTATTTTAAATCATTAAAAAAAACGGTAGGATTATATCTATTTTATTTTTTTAAGCGAAAAAGAAGCATGCTACATACATGTGGACAGAAATTATATATTACGAGGGTCATGTCATTCCAATGGCCTACCTTTTACATATTAAATTGTCAAATAACTTGAACATTTTGTGCAAACATAATTTTTTTATGCGATCTCAATTTTGCATATAATATATGTTTTGCCAATGTTGTTGGGAGGGCAAATTATATCGCAGTACACCGGATATAAAGTAATATGGCTATTAACACAACCAAAACATAACATGATAAAACGCAATTTAATAGAAACAAAACCTTAATAAAACAAAAGCAAATAGTAATATCAATCCAACATGCAGTGAAACTTCAATAATTTTGGACTAGATCCAACCCGTTGAGGAAGAAAAAATAGAATGATGAAAATATCCTGGAAACGAATGAAAACTAACAAAGAGATATTGCACATGGCAGGGCGTTAAAACAAATTGCACTAGTAGGACTAGTTAAGGAGAGAAAATTCAAATACTTTGGTCATGTTTAAAGGCACCAAAGCATCTTAAAGGATGTATTGAAAGGAAGAGTGGAAGGAAGTAGACCTAGAGGGAGACCCAGAATCAACTGGGAAGAGAATGTCAAGAACTGAAGTGGACTAAAACTGCAATAGTGCACCAGCCTGAGAACGGCAGAAGATGTTCCAATCAACCTCCGAACCGAAAGAAAATAGATAGAGGAATAACAACATTGGCTTTCAACATGTCAAAAACACCGTTCAATGATAAAAACCTGAAAGTCAGTAATTGCTTCATCTTTATCCTTCGAATGAAAGCAGGATAAATACTATAAAAATTTTATATTCGAAATTGATTTTTTTTTTTTTACACTGATGTGTGAACGATATCAATGACTCTCAAACACTTCCCTTTTTTTCTTTTCTTATCGGGTATTTCACAAGTGGCAGCTTTAAAATGTCATTTTCTCGAATTTCATAAACGTGGGCGAAGAAATATTCTTTTAAATCCACGAAATCTATGGGTAACATTGCATTTCAAATGTCGCAATTTGACGGCAACATACCTGAAGCTCAATCAACAGTGAATTTCATGTCTGGAAACCACTTTATGTTCAATGAATGTTATATGTTGATACAGTAACACACGGCGGTGGTTTTTCAGACCACTTTCTTCACTGAGTTTTTTTATTACCATAATTGCTTTTTAGTCATAATTGCTTTTTGTACCAATATCCTGGATCAATCTTCTGTGAATGCTGCACATGCATTTGTGACATATCAACTGATTCTTTACAATTCAACGATAGGTTTCATTTAAAGAGTATAGAGTGAATGTGATCTGTCAACTTAATAGTAAACCTCACGGTTGTGGTATTTCACACGACTTTCTTCACATTGTTTTTCTTCTAATGCCATAATTGCTTTTAGTCATAAGCCTCCGTTTTTTACAAATATAGATCAATGTAATGTAAATATTTCATTTATACGAGGAGCATCCACATTAGCATTCAGTAAAAAGTATTCCCTATGATACCTCTGTCAGACCGCAACAACCCATGTTGCACTGGAAACCTGTTACAAGCCAACCGATTCTCGGCCCTTCGGCCTTCGGGGGGTAATGTCATCTTTGTTCGGTCTGTTGTCGATCTGATGTTAGTCGCGTCGGTCTGACTGGCGTATATGAGAGCGATTTAGGGTTTTAAACCTCAGTCACACCAACGAGGCAGACACCAGACAAGTACAAGACCAACCAAAAAAACTACAGCCCAGAATCGTCGGTTTAGAGTCTGTAAGGTGTCGATAAGGAGTCGGTTTGGCGGTGTGACTGAGGTATTAAAATCTTTTATTTCTACAAAATACTACCAAATAGGCATAATTATAATATAGCTACGCCATTATTTTGGTTAGCTCTTTACAAACGTTTTGTTCTCAATCTATGCTTGTAAAATCAAAGAGGATGGTAAAAGATATTTTCACAAATTACACGACAATTGTATTGAAATTATAATAACAAAACTTATAAGCAATATCAACCCATTACAGACAGTTTCATTTTACAATGAGATTGAACTCGAGCGTAATATTGGATCCCAGACGAGGGCTGAGATAGGTATAAATATACAACCGTCAATATTGTCGGACGAATCTATGCCTATAAATAAATAAAATGATATATGTTGAACTCTTCGTGACCTTTGAAGCGACGTATTTCACTGACGTCATCAATGAGTAGTAGCAAAATGATTTGCACGTAATCCTTTGTTGAGTATTGCGATTGAATATCGACATGTTTGTCTTGGATAGTGGCAATCGGTACAAACAACGTATAAATCAAAATGACCGCGAATATCTTTCTTTAATAGAACCTAGATAACACGAATGTCGACTTGGAAATTATATCCAGGGAATAGATATGACATTGTTAGGCGTAAACGTTGAAAGTTTCCATGGTTTCTTTGTACAATTGAACATTGAACATTTGTACGATTCTAACATTTTTACTACACGTTTTTTGCCACAGAATGGATGTAGAAAAACAAAGTAAATCAACTTGGAAAACCCTCTCTTTACCCGCTTATAACTTTCTAATTTAGTCATACAACTTTCGCGGGTAAAAAATGGAACACTTTCATTTTTAGCTAGCTTAAATGATTGTATCGCGCCTTTAAAGGCAATCTGGCTGTGACTGATAGCTATACGGTCGAGTTGGGTGGGATGGCGGTGACTCAACATGATTCACGTGTGTCTCGTATCATCGAAGAGAGAGAGAGAGAGAGGGAGAGAGGGGGAAGGTGGGTTAGATAATCATCTATAATTGTGGATTCTTAATAAATGGCAAGCAGGCTAGCAGGAATATTTAGAGAGCGTGACCGCAGTCAAATTACCTAGGCGAGATGCTGATTGCTCGTGTGTCGATACTTTCCGATCCGTCTCATGATTACTTTTCTCTTTCTTTCTCTATGTCTCTCTATTTCTTTACCTTCACCCCTTTCTCTCTTCATTAAATTCCCCTGTCTCTCCTTCTTCAACCAATTTCCCTCTGTACCCCCATCTCTCTCTCTCCCTCTCTCTCTCTTCATTATGTCCCTTTTTTCTGATCGATTTTGGAAATCCCCCCCCCTTTATAATCATCTACCAAGCTCCATCATCATTATCATCATCATCATCATCATCATCATCATCATCATCATCATCCTCCTCACCAACACCGTCCTCCTCCTCCTCATGACCAACATAATTTTCATCAGCACCATCACCATTGCATTCAAGTGTACATAAAAAAGAGTGATCATAATATTGTGTACGAATGTGCCCCTGAATGGGTGTGTGCGTGTGCGTTGCAAGTGTGGGCGAGTGTGTGTTGCGTGTGAGGGGGTGGGTGTGTTTGAAGTGGTTTTCGCAGACTCAAAATATGAGTATTTACTTCTTGGACCGACCTTTTACGTCACTATCCCCCCCCCCAAAAAAAAACACATCCTGGTTCTAACCTTGGTAATAGATCAATTTGCAGGTCCTCTAATGAATTACAAGTTTCCAGTCCCCTATTCCTTATGTACATAGTTGCGATTCATATCAATCGCAAATTAGTTGCGATTAATCGTAACTGTTTATAAGAAGGGGCCCAGATAGCCAACTACTTGACCAACTCATATCTACCTAAGATAGTAAACTACTATTTCCTGATACTATTGCATGCACCCCATCCCTCTTAATATACCTCCACTATTCTCTTTCCATCCATAATACAGTTCGCATGTACGTTCTACCAACCTTGAAGCTCTCAAATTGAAAAGAAACACTTTGTAATCATGCGAGTAATTTGATACTCCTGAAAGCAATTTATATACCAAACACCAAGAACAGTGACAAATT
>BEXV01000269.1:93447-114190 GCA_003118195.1 Hemicentrotus pulcherrimus | reverse complement strand
ACAGACAGACAGACAGACAGACAGGCGGAGAGACAGACAGACAGATATACAGACAGACAGACAGACAGAGAAAGAGAAAACGAGGCTTTCCCGTATTCATCTTACCAGAGAAACAGCCAAAACAACAAGTTTAAAACTTTTGCACAACCTAAGTTCTCTCATTATCAAAGAAACGACGATTTGACTTAAAGCTTACCAATATGTTGATGTAAACCACTTGATATGATAATACTTGTTTGCGACGCGGTAATCGTAGATATAGCTCTGAAACAAAAACAAAAAGGGGGCATTTCATTCGCACAAAGTTTATAAAGCTCGTGAAGTGAATGACGGTATACGATGAAACCCAATGTCGCCCTCTAGTGAGAGGTTAAATCTTGGGCGTGTTCGTGATGCCATGCTGCATCAAGATTGTGCATCTCTTTAAAAAAAAATGTGCCCTTCCCTGGATAGCATCTGCATCCACTGATAGCGTGTGCATGTAACAAATGCATTAGAGAGTGATAGGATGTGCATTATGCTATCTCCTGTCATGACTACAGAAACTGAAGCCTACCCATGACGTTAAGAAATTTGGTCCTTTTGGGTGTTCTCAATATCTAAGCTTTAAAGCCTTTCTGCACAAGTTTGGCCAGGAGGGATTAGACTTTCCTGCGTGGTCACTTGCAGGTGGTTATCTTGTCAAATCAGCATACAATTAACATAAGAAAAAGGGGACCATGGGGGATCAACGGGTACCGCTTAGGCTTTGTTGGCTGTATATAGAGGGTGCAATAAGTGCAGTCCCGCTTGACGGTGTGTGTTTCATGATCTATTCAATCCAGTCAAGAGTTTGATATATATTTGTGTAACGTAAGAAGTAGATTTGAAAGTACGTGCATGTCTGCTTCATAGCTTATTATTTGGGTAACCGGAGCACCTGTCACTGTCATTGGCAGTGAACACTCAGCAACATCACAAATATACTCAAGGCATCTCAACCCTTTAATCATCATCGTCATCCATCGTCATCCATTCGATTCATTAATTAAGGTGAAAGTCTTGTATGATTTTATCGCAATCAAATTAGTATTGTTACATTTCCTGATTTATATTTCACAACGGCCAGGAGGGCAGCCATTTTAATTCGACCCAATAGACGACAGTTTTGTATCAGCATCCTTGCCATCACCGCAAAACCATCCTGCTCCTGCTCCTGCTACTCCTCAGAACATTCATTTTTATTTTCCTCCTCCTCCTCATCATCACGATGACCATCATCATCATCACAATCCCCCTTTGCCCTCCTCATCATAATCGCCACTACACCATCCTCCTTCTCCTCATCTCCACCACCAGCCTCCCCCTCACCATTATCGTCATCACCACTCATCAGCAATTATCATTATCCTGATCCACGCAATTTAAAAAAAGTCACTCATACAAGCCACGTGCAGCGCTGCAGTGTACATTTAATACTCGAACCAACTCGAACCGACTACATAACAATCATTATTGATCTCTCTTCACGCATGAATTTGATTATCATTATAAAGCACATATCCAATGCAAGTCAGAAAAAAAAACATGTAGCAGACTGAAAAATACTAGCTGTCTTTTTACCTCGTCTGCTCTCTTTTTCTTCCACTCCCTCTATTTTCCCTTCCTTTCTTTTTCTATCTGTATTTTATTTCCTTCTCTCCATTCCTCACACCCTCTTCCCCATATCTATCCGCTCCCCTTTTTCTCTTCTTCCCCCTTTTCTCCCTTTCTTCCTACTTTTGATGACATGAAACTGAACTTTTGGATGTTAAATGTAGTATATTAGTTTTATTTCAACATAATGATTGATGATTGTTACTTCTTGATTTCCTTCTTGATTTCCATCTTGATTTGTATGTATTTGGTATATTTTCTTTTGTAAATTAATGATTTCAGCCCTTGGGCTGCAATTTCAATTTCTTTTTCCCTTCTCTCTAATCATAATAATAAACCAATTCAAATTAAAGAAAAATAGAAGCAACAAAATAAAGACCAAATGAGGCAACTCTGCTGATGACACAATATATGTACAAACTTTATTCCTTTTTTTCTTCCAATGGCATTACTATTCCAACAGCAGGAGATATCTCCTGCTCAGAGCCAGAAGGGCATTAATCCATATCACTTAACCCATTGGCTACTGAATTCTTGAATCCCCATAGGCTTACTACAGTGACCATCCAATTTCAGCAGGCAATGGATTAAGATATAAATAACGTCTTTCTGGCTCTCAACAGGTAATATAATGTATGCAGTTGACACATTCGACCAACTTCAAGAGTACTTTAATATGGGGTACACAGTATATGCAGACTTTCTACATTTCAAAATGACTATCTCTACTACAATTGCAAATCTACAGTGACATAAAAGAGAGCTAATGTACAATGTAGGCTACAACGTGTATGTCTATATCTTAGCAACACAATTATTGATATTTGCTTTTTTGAATTTAGTACATAATAAACACAATAACTTATTCTGTCTTTTTTTTCTCATTAAGACACACGAGGCACATTAATTCTGCTACAGCAAATTTAGCAAACACACACGCGAAGAACAAATTCGTTTTGTTTTTTAAAACTGTGTTATAGGTGTATAAAAACAATTCATAAGCACCAAACCCACAACAAAAATAACCGAGCAAATATATACACAGATAGAGCATATTGATGAATGCTCATCCTAAACAAAACAATATAATTAATATTCATGAAAAATATAAAATGAAAGTAGACATTTTATAAATATTTGATCTTTAAAAATGTAGAAAGAAATACAGATACTTTTTTTGCTCTAAATTATCAGAATGAAAATAGAATGAAGATAGAATTAAATTGTTTCTAATAATCTGCCATAAATTCTATATAAATGTTATATTCATTGATGCTAAGACACATTGACTATATTAATCTATAAATAAACCTGTTACAAGATGATATACACTTAAGGAGAAGAATTTTGGCCACGATAATCACATTTTAGCATGACTCATTTTTGAAGAAGCATACAAAGGCTACATAAAACTCACACTGTCATCTACAATATTAAAATGTCCATGTGTAGTTCACATTCTATTAACAAATACAAGAGTTCATATTTCACATTTTAACAGTGAAGAGAATAACAAACGGTGGATTGGATGAGACAGAGAGTTTAGATCTTGACCTTGACACTGTTTCTCTACAATATTCTCATTTAATACATAGGGTGGACTTGTTTTAGCACATTAACAGCCCAACCTACATTATTATTTACAAATGAAAACATAATGAAGTTCTTGGATGATACATGTAGATTGGGTTAATCAGAAGTAAAAAGAAATTGAAGTCGAAAGAAGAGATGTTTGGAGTGAACTTATTGGCCCGTATTCTTCTCTTGAAGTTAGACCTGGTGCCGGGACCAAGCCAGGTTTAACAAAGAGAAAATTACTGAGACCTCAGTCCAAATTTTTTGTTTTTTAAACTGACTGTAACCTGGCGTCAGGTAGACGACGGGCCATTGGGACTAGGTCTATATGAAACAAAGGAAATTACATGTAAAAAAGAACTACACTACACCTTGCATCTGAAAGTTATGAAGTTACCGGTATACAGATAGAAATGCTTGACCCTGTCTTTTCAAAAAGAAAATAATATTTCAAGCATGAATCAGGAACAAAATTGAAGAGATGATCATCTTGACACAAGATAGCTCCATGGAATGATATAGAATAAGTACTCATTTAGAAATGATAGTAATACATACTTGATAAGATATGAAAATCTGTCCAATCACAACTAACTCTGATGCTGGGATTCAGGATGCCTTTCGGCACCATGCAACACTATACCTAAAAGGAGATGATCACATTTCTAGGGTATCACTCAAGACTCTATTGTTGAGATTGAGACATAACATCTTCAAAATGTATGTACAAAGTGAATTCCTTGTCAGTGAACAGTAAGTAGAGATCTATGTATTCATTTGCAATGACATGGTAACGTTTACTAGTCTCAATGGAGGTACCTGTTTCAAAAAGGAGGGATCTGTTTTTTCATCAAGCATTGGATGACATGACCAGAAAACCTACACCATCCATTCCTGACCTGCAACAGTAAAAATCCTGCACAGTTCTTTCTTAACCTGCCCTCACTATGACTTTAACCGCCAGTTAGGTTCATTTGTGTATTGTAACTGAAACAGCACTTCTTTAGGCAGCTGAAAGTGACAATATGTATTGATGGGATATTATTTACACTTTCTTAGGAGAGTGATCATATTGCATAATAATAATAATCATAATGTTCATGTCAAAAACAATTTTGCATACAAAGAGAAGGGTGGAGGCTAATAATAATCTCACATTACAGTGTGTACCATATGAACTTTAGTAAATACAAACTTAAAAAGAAATGGGTGTTTTATCAGGGTATTAATTATAAACAAAAATTAATCATCTTTAATGCCTAACCTGATAAAACATGGCAAAAATCACATTGCAGCATTCTTTTAAATATATTCGCATTTCCTCACCTGGATATCAAAAGAGATGTTTGTCCACATTCTTAAATTTTTTTTTTCTACATTTCATAGTACCCTTGCAGCATTCCTTTTCCGCATTTATAAGTCCTCTTCTAAAAATTATGTTTTCATTACAATGATCGATGTGAGCAAGACATAAATCAATAACATACCACCGTTCCCTATCTTTTTATTTCCAATCCCAACGATATACCCTACTTCAAATCTGCAATCCAAACAATGTCATTCCAAATTCCCCCACCTACATTTTCCCCAAACACTGCAATCCAAACTTACAATCGTTCCATCCCCTTTCCTCATTCCAGAGTTATATGGCAGTATCTTAAAACTTGCCTCGTCTGTGTTTGCTACGTCAACAGACGTACGCAAAGCAAACCTCAGCTGGCAAGCCTGGCATACCACTTCTGTTTGAACGTTTCAGCAGCCGTGTGTCAACGTATTGATCAATGTGTGAACGCAGATATGCATCATTTACTTAGGTGTTCCCATTAGACCAACGATTGGACACGTTTTGCCATTCCCAACATACAAATGGCTGTAAACTTCTAATTGGACTTTGCTCAAGAAATATGTTTGGCTTTTACGAGCAGTTATGTGGTTTGAGCCATAGAGTCTATTTTTGTTACACAATATTGATATACAAATGGAATTTCACATATGTATTATTCACCATTGCTACTACTATCAAGAACATTATAATTACAATAATAATTCCACTTCCATCACTCAAAAAACAAGTACAACTGCAATTGATTTATTATAATTTGAATTCTTTATTACTGTAAGAGAAGAAAAAGTCAAGTTTAATTTATTGAAATACCAATAAATACAAATCTGGCACAATAATATTAGTTGCCCATACAAACATGGTTATCATTTCTCTAGATCACAGTTTTTATGTATCTTTGTTAATTTTCCATGTAATACTATTACCCCCAACAACCTTATAATGACCCTATAATGACCCTAAAATGACCAATTTACTACACAATCTGTACAACGCATCTTGCAACTAAATAAAAAGAATGTATGATTTCTAAAGCAAACAGGTTGATATATGTACACTTAGGAAGCATAAAAATATACATCGATGCCTTGAATATTCACCCACATGGAAGAAAGTAAAAATAGAAAATGATATTTTTCCAATACTTAGCAAAATGAAGCAGTCATATCTGGAATGGATGCAAGTCGATGTAAGTCTCAATGGATTGCTTTAGTCATATTATTTACATTTAAATGGTGAATCATTTTTCTTTACTATTGAAACTGCTTTTTCCAAATCTCCCCCCCCCCCCTCCCTCTCATTTTCTTTGTACATTGAAATTTTTCTGTTTCTGTTATTCTAAAATCAATATATATCCCGTGAGAAATATATTTGCAACATTGTTTTCTTCATCCATCACTTAACACTTAAGAGCGTGATCACGAGAGAGACTACAACGTCCATCTGACCCAATATTTAACTCATTTTTTGTTATCAGTGATGCAGCGGGCTTGATGCAGGCCTGATGCGTGGCTATATTTACAATGCAGATAATAAGGTGGTTTCAGTGATTAGTGCATACTGTGTTTACAGGATAACACATTATAAATAAACACTCTCCTTACTCAGAGACAGTAATAACCCCCATCATTCATGATTCATCTACGCTGCATGGCCTACTTTGGCAAAAAGAGGAAAACACTTTCATCACTGGATAAACGGATATGGCAGGAATTTGTGTGAAAACATTTTTTTTAAAGAGATATTGGCAACAAAAAGAGTATGGTGACAATATTTAGTCAGTAACTCATGTCTGTTACTATTTTGATTAATGAAAAATGGAAATACCCTTGAGTTCTTTTAACAAGGAAATCTACGCAAAATGCTTTCTTTTTGCTGCATTTATGTGTCATCTGTCTAACTTTGTCCATGAATTTCTCCACCTTTGTATATTTTATCATCGCTAGTTAAACTATCAGCATTGCAAAAAGTCCACTTCTCAATTCCATCTCATTAACCTCCAAATTATCTACAATCTGACACACACACATGACATTCGCAGCTGGTGTTATGATCTATGTAAGGGCATCACAAGTTTGTCATTAAACCATCATTAGTGACGGGGAAATTATGGCATGAATAAATCAGTATCGGTTTAGGGTGAGCAGTGGGCCAGATGCTTTTAATGGGAGTTATTACCATGATCACCCCAACCTATGGAACTTTAATAAGTAAAATGATACAAGGCTTGCTTGATACTCTACTGTGTACCTAAAAAGTATATTTGTTTTAATTTTGTTAATATTTCCACTATCAGCATAAGCTTTGCAATCGTTGTTTATCATTCTGAAGTAAAAACCATGCTAATAAAATGAAACTTGCAAACATACTATTTACATATGAAAAACATATATTACATTCATAGTCATGTAATAATGTAACATCATATAACACTGTCATTGATGATTTTTTTTTTCTACCTGTATTAACTATGTTGCTCTCTAAATACCCTATACCATCCTATTAAAGATAAATTACATTGCATTAATAATGGGTTATGGAGAATCCATTACATTTTTAATACATATTTTACAATAAAAGTGATATCAAGCTGATTGAATATACCAGCACTAGTATATTGAACCAAACTTTGTGAGTGTTCATATATTACAGATGGAATGAATCTGTCAAATGTCTACAAGTTAACATGTAGCAATGCAAATGGGGATGTGCAGTAGTGGGACAAGTGACAAATATTTTGATTTTTTAAAACATTTTTATAAATTTTGTACATGATGCAGCTGTAGTGTTTTGTGAAAACAAATCTTTTGCACACCTCACAACTGTATCATTAGAGTTAGGTCATGATTAAATAAGACTGGGGTTAAAACAAATATTCTCATCTCCAGTGATCGAGTGCTCAGTACATGTACATTTTACATATGAAAAGAAGATCAATTTTTTTCCTCAGATACAAGTTACTGGGAAATGAACCACCTTTCTTTTAAAGATTCTTGCAAACATGACTCCATCATTAAATTCCCTTAACCCTTATGGTGCCAGCAAATTTCCAAACATCTGCTACAAGTGCCACTTCACGAACCATGTTTATAATCATAAATACCTTTCACTGTTCATCTTCATAAACACAGGATTCTACAAGGTACTTCACCATTCATGAATCCCAGGTCTCCAAACCAACCCTTTTTTTTTTCTTTCTCAGGGGGCCCTGACTAATCTTTAGGGTTCCGTATGCATGTAACAAATTTCATCATTTTAGAGGTTCAGAATAATAATTTCAACTCCAGACCCGAACCATTTTGGTGACTATGTGCATCAGACCCTTGTTCATGTAGAGCTATTTGGGACTCCATGTTATTTTAAGAGGAAAACAAGCTTTTCTTTATAAATAGTCAAAACTATTTAAGATACAGTATTCAAACTTGTGAGGTTGGAATCGTCTAAGGCACTATAAGGGTTAAGGTGTGTCTTTAAAGATGCAGAATACAGGTGCTGTTGGTAGCTGATGAGATGTGGATGGGCTTTCTGATGACTCATGATGGCCTGAGGAGGCAGGCACGACTCCCATTTGCCATGTCTCTTTCCCTTCATTTGCATTTTCTATCAATTCCCTGGGAGTGATGCTAAAGAGGATTCCTCGGAGCGATGCGNGGGGGGGAGGACTTGCAAGACATCAGCTTGCTGTTTCTCAAGGAGGAGAGCTGCTGATGATGATGAGGCTCCAAAGCAATCCTCTTTCTCATCACTCTGTGACCCATTTTAGAGATTCGTCTATTTCTGGTGTCATGTCTGCCAGTGTTCATCATGAGGAGCAGGAGTGCTTGAAGAATGTTCACTGAGAATCGATGATTGAAAGTATGACCGCACCTCAGTGAAATACTCTCATACAATTGTTTGGAATGAGGTGATAGAAGACAGAGAGATGGAGTGGGAGAGAGAGGCAGAGAGAGTGAAAGGGGAGGAAGAGGGAGAGAGAGTTAGAAGAGAAGATGAGAGAGAAAGAGAGAAAGAATCAGAGAGACTGATATAGATGAATGGGATTGGGAGAGCATTCCTAAAGTCATCCCAAACAAGAAGTGTCTTGAAGTGATACTTTGATGTTGATGATGATCATTACCCACTACTGGATCCATTGATGATGTTTCATGTCGTTCTCTCTCCACATACTCACTACCTGAGATGCAGATGCATGGGATGCGATCCTAAGAAGGCGATAGGCGAGATGTTGATTGCTTGATCTGTTTTGCCCATTGTAACTGGTACAACGAAGGGAAGGAAATGTGATTAGCTTTGGCTTGAGCTCATTGAGGTGTAGGCGGGAGGACGGCGGGCAAACATGTGTCGATCGGGGCTGTGTCTGTGACGGAACATCTAGGGAATTAAAAAAAAAGATATAAATGTAACAGGGTTATATTACTGCTTGAGGGGATATAAAGTGGAAGAAAAACACCTTGCAATGGTTTTAAGAAAATAAGATGTGCCTATACAGCTGTTAAAATGTGTTTCTCAACAGATATAGAAATGTAAAAATAGAAATGTGATCGGCTTTAATATGTGTGTAATATACACTCCAAAACTTAAATGTAAAAAATTAATGGTTTGTTTTTTCAATATTTTACTTTTACAAAATTCTGGCATTATATAATCATTTATTTTATGAGAGACCTTATAAGTGACACAGGCTGTGAAATGGTTAAAAACTCTATGAGGTAAAGATCACTCTATCAAATAAAATGTAAATGTTGAGTCATTTTAAATATATATTCTACTTGATGGTGTCAAATCCATCAATTCTGAATACCTGGTCAAAAGAAAATCACCTTCATTTAACACCCCATTTCCTATACACGTGTAATGACCAATATTTCATTCATAAAATTATGACAAGAAAAGGAATATAGACTGATGAAGCCTCTATATGCATTGTGGGGACTCATTTTATGCAATATGTCTCGCGCCACAATGCGTTCAAAGCAGTCAGGGGGGAAATTGGCTAATATGAAAAATGTCCATTCATCGGATCAGGCTCAAGAAGACTAGAGGGGGAAAAAGGTGATGGAGAGAAACACCCTAGAGCATTGTCTTTTGAAATGGACTGGAAGAATTAACATCAACAGTGCATCCTGAACAGACGGGCAATAAACACGACAGAGGACAATGACATTCTAATACTTTGCCTGTTGGAGCAAGAAGGACATTCACTCTGGGTAAAGGGATATGAGTTGATGATCTATTGCCCTTCTTGCTCTATAAACAAACAACTTCACTTCTAACTCGCACTAATGGGACCGACACCAGATTTAACAACTGACCGAACAAGGCATTAAATTGCCTTCAATGCCTTCCTTTTTGAAAATGGAGCTGAATAAGTATGATCCTATTGGGTAAATTTCACACATTTTGGGGACTAAAATTACCTTCATAGCAATTGTAGGTCCGAAAAGGGCACTAGAAATGTCATAAATAGGAATAAGAGCAATATAACCATGCACTTTGAGGGCATCTGCAATCTGAAAAAGGAACTACCGGTAAACTATCCCTTATGATATATAAAACACATAATGAATGTTTTTCATTCATTCAATAGTGCGAATATGTTCATTCGTTGAAAGATTAACGTTAATTCTATTCTACTCGGCTGACGCCTCGTTGAATAGAATGTTAATCTTTCAACTCATGAAAATTAATATTCGCACTATTGAACTCATAGAAATTCATTATTTGTGTACTAGTCTATGCATCAAATGAGTTTCTATACAAGTCCAAGTTTCCACGACAATAACAAACTGTACAATATCGACAGTTTCCTGATATTTTGTGATGCAAAAAAGGAGACAGTATAAATGAAGCATAAATCATTAATAGCATGCTAATAAACGGTTGCTAGGCAACATGAAGAGGATGGTTATCTGCAGAAAATGGAGCCTGCTTGCTCATCCAGACGAGCTTAATCCTATAGGGTTTCATTATTCATGCAAAGTCATATTTCTCCATCTTTCCGCAGCGTCTCTCCGCAGCGTCTCGCCGCTGCATATCTTGGGGAAAGAAGATACACCAATAATGACAATTGTCACAGCCGGCGCAATATAACCATGACATTTCAATTTAATCAAATGGGTCCTTTCTTTCTACCGCTTGCCCCAAAATGGGATTGGAGATAACTGAGCTCGGTTAGCCCATCCTAGATAGTCATGGTCATGGATATTGAGTGTAGGTATGATAATTTTGTCTACAAAAAAGGGCAGTAGACTAAAAGATACCGATCGATGGCTACACTAAGAGGAAAAGAAAATACAAAGGAAAGAATTAGAGAGAGAAAATGTCTACAGATACAAAGTGAGGTACAAAAATTGACAAAGATCAGATTGAGTAGAGAAAGGCTTGAAAGCAAGGGGGAAGGAGAGTAGAGTGAGAGGAAAAGAGAAATGAAAATATTGGAATATTTTAATGTATATTTGCCTTCATTATTGATAAATTATACTTAAATCATTATCTGGCAAATGTATATAGAACTTGGCAATCAATTTTCAATCGTATTTTCTAGGCCAACAGGGCCATTGTGGAGACGGGGAGGGAGACAGGGCAAGAGGGAGGAAGACAGGGCAAGAGAGAGAGAGAGAGAGAGAGAGAGAGTGTGTGTGTCCTGCGAGAGATGATGGAGAGAAAAACATTGATAATCAAGTGTGTAATAGAATGGGGAAACAGGGAAACGAGAAATCAGGGAAAGAGAAGCGAGAGTTGGGTAAAAGTAGAACTAAAATCAATATCATAACAAACAAAGTGCCATTTTTTTGCAGTTAATGTTTGATGGGAAATCAACCAGATTTAAAGTGTAAAAAACCAAGAATAACTGCTTTATAACTTCACATGGTCAAGCTAAAGTTCCCTGGATGTTTAAGGTTTGTGGTTTGTTTGAATTAAAATCTTGCGTCAATGACAAATATGTGTAAATACACAAACAAAATATTATGAATCTACAAAAATACTCAGGTCAAAATTGTATATACACAATACCGCTCTACGCATATCATTTTTTTCATGCAAAGCATGTTTGTCCCAGTTCAGCAAAGAAATTGACCAGCATTAAAAGCTTAACCTCAAAGAAATTTTCAGTTCTCATAAAATGAAAAATCAGAATTCTGGATGAGTCTGTTGCATCGTTCCGAGTGCCACAGAAAATTGGTTCCAATAAGCTGCAATTAGTCTGGCATTATGCAGCCAATTAAACTACAAATTAAACTGAATGTAGTTACTCAAGTGGACAGGATTTGATTTGCAGGCATACATGTTATGTATAAAGAATTCTAATGTGCATACTGGGAAATGTACAAGCAAAATATAGAGTTTCAGTGAATGGTTTGTACATGTAAATGAAGAGATAGCATGAATAGCGTGTGCATATACATTGTACATGTACATGTACAATGTATATACTTGGCTTAAAATAAACTGGAAATGAAAATAATGTCATATATCTAAATATAAACGCTATCCTCATAACTTAATAACAATCATTAGCTTTCTAACTTGTTCATGTCCTAGATATGCAGCACTTATAAAAGCAAGGAAAATTCCTGCCAAACTTGATATATTTTGGATAGCAAATTGATAAATTGTAACAGACAGATGCAGACATACTGTATATGAGCTCGAGGACAATTTCATACTGTAGTGAAGTACCCTTGACAATTTGACATTTCCCTTGCGTTGAAAAGTGCAATATTGGGGTTTTATTAAAGATTTTCTAGCTTTATAGTTGAACTGTCTTTATAACAAAGCACTTACACGTAATAAAATAGTCTAGACTGGCTTTCCTTAATGGCCAAAANGTAATTTTGCAATTTGCCATCTAAAAACAATACCAAATGTCTTACCCTATCTCTCTCTCTCTCTCTCTCTCTTTCATCTCCTCTCGTACTGATGGGAAATGTCTTAAATCATGAACTAACAAGTTCTCCTATAGTTGAAAAATTGTTAGTTATAGTTTTTGCAGGACTCTCTCTCTCTCTCTCTCTCTCCACCTTATCTGTCTCCCCTCACTCTCCCCTCCCTCCCCCTCCCCTCCCTCCCTCCTCCCTACCCTCATCCAACTCCTTCCACTCTCTTCTCACCTCCAAGCATGTACAGCATAGAAAGCTATTTCTGAAGCTATGATGCTACTCAAACTGCCATCAAATCCCACTTTCTCCTCTCCAAAATTAAACCTGTGAGTGAATATTGGCCGCTCAATCAAACAAACAAACTGGTGCCGTCTCAAATTCAATTTCAGACGATGACTCTATATATCTAGCTGGAGGTCTCTGTTATATTTCCAAGGCACCTCTCTCTCTCTCTCTCTCTCTCTCTCTATTTGTCTGACTCTTCTCTCTCAAACACACTATCTCTCTCTTTTCTGCCCCCACCGTCTCTCTGTTGCTCTGTCTCTGTCTGTCTCTCTTTCTCTCCTTTCTCTCTCTTTCTCTATCTCTCTCTTCACCTCTCTTTTTCTTTCTCTCTTTCCTCTAGAGATCTCTCTTCTATCTAAATCTCTCTTATCTTCCCCTCACCTTCCCCATCTCCCCCCTCTTTCCACTTCCCTCTCTCCTCATCTCCCTCTCTTTCTTTCTCTTTCTTTATCTCTCTCCATCTCTCTCTTTCTCTCCTCCTCCTTCTTCTTCCCCCCTTCCTCCACTTCTCCCGACTGATTGTTAGTCTCTCTTTTTATTTTCATCTTCCTTACCCCATCCATTTGATTTCTTATTCATCTACACCTCCCGAGGCTTTGGGCAAATTTGAGATTTAGTGGGTTTGTTGGGAGAGCAATCCGAAGCCATCAGCAAGACTGGATGAAGTTTCCAATTTTCCTTCGTTGAGGCAGAATCATGGAATAAAGTACCATGCTCGTATTTTGTGCACTGGAATAGATGCTGGTGCATGGCATAAGACATTTAAAGGGAAGTCCTTTGCATGTATGTAATGTATTCTAACCTGGTTGATTGTTGCAGCTATAACTGTATTTGAGATTATTACTCATATTTCCTAATCGACCTCTTCTTTAAAGGGATCCTGTAACTTTGTCTTAGGTCCTTTAAAAAAACCTTGATTTAGTTCATGCTGCAATGATAAATATAAACCTTTACATGTAGGTCAGTCAGGAACCCCATGACTTTTACGAGCCATCGCCTGTCTGATTATTAAGATATTTATGATTGAAAATCAAAATCAAAACGTTTTTTCATAACACTACAGTCTATTGGGGAAAACGAGTATGGTACATGTAAATTGGTCACTCAGAGGTTTTCACTTTTTTTGAGGCACTTCTTGATCATTTTGAAGCGCAATTTTTTTGGGGGCTTCAATATAACACCACATCACAGACACTAATATCATGTAGGGCCATGCATCTCAGATTTGTAAAACTGGAAACATTGTTTAACAATGCCTTTAAAGGGAGGTCCTTTGTATGTATGTAATGTATTTTGAACTACATGTAGTTGACTGATTTCAGATTATTACTCATATTTCCTAACCGACCTCTTCTATACATGTACCTTAAGTAACATTTAACTCATATTTTCTTAGATAAGGCAGTCAGGAGATATACCCTGCTTATTGAAATGAACCCATCACAGTCTCCTTAATTCATATTCAAACCGCAAAGCCATCACATCCACTTTAAATTAAAATCTCCATCAAATTGAATTTCTAATCACATTTGGAAGTCCAACCTTTAATTTTTTTCAAAGAAGTATCCCTTGCATAGATTGGGTTACTATAGTCTACAGCAAACCAAGCTGCTTAAAAAAGCATTTCACATGCTCTTGCATGGCAAACATCCACTGATTTTGCGGTGGAACATTGGCCCAAATGTTACTGACCAAAATCGATATATTATTTTACAAAAGTAATTTCATCTGCTCTAATTTTATTTATCAATAAATCAAAATTTTATTTTGAGCCAATATTTATTTCAAAACTGGGTGACAGAAATGAATATTTGACATAATTTGTCACAATTTCTCTTTCCTCAGAACAACTGGATTGTGATTGGAATTAAATGAAAATGAATATAAGCATCTATAAATATATCAAGAGAGAGAATTAATCATGAATATTAATAGTATATCCGTGTACACATTCAATGAGTAAATTATATACAGATAAAAATGTAAAGTACTTTAGATGCTTAATCTAATAATTATAATTGTTCAAAATTACAGAGTAATATACAATAGAATATCTATTAAAAAATGTATTCTCCTAAATATGAAATCAGGTTGTTTTCTGTTTTTCAAACTCCTGGCACCTAAAACCTCAAAATTTATCACCTTTCCTTTCTCCTAGGTTGCCATGGTAATATGCCTTTCAATCACAGAAATGCCCCATTCTTGATGACTGTCTCTACTTCCAACATTGCCCATTTCCTCAACAACACAAACATTGCTCCACATCCGTCCATCGATGCCATTTTTGGGTTCCCTTTTTGTATTTCTTTGCATTGCCTCTATCCCTGAAAGCCTGGTTTCTGTGAACCATTACGTCCTGGCATATCTCCCGCTGGACAACTCAGATGCACACAAGGCTGCATAATGCAACAATGCTGTGGGCAATCTTCCTCGGTCTTCCATCCATCCATCTGCCCCCAAAGCCCCCGCCACCCTCCCCTCCACCCGAAAAAAATTAAGCCAGACAAAGAAGGAGAACGCAAACCAAAACAGAACCCTGGAGATATTCCTCCCCTCAGCACACACAGGTGACATTTCAAGTTGATAATAGAAGAAGAGAAGAATAGTCTGAATATTGAGGATGAAGCCACAATCGTGATGGATTAGTGTAAGCGAGTGTGACTGCCCTCCTCTCTCCTATTCCCACCGCCCCAGATAGTACTCCGACATCATCCCTGGCTTCCCAAGTTCCAACACACCTGTAATGGATTCTAACCCCAGCTGATTGTCCAAAATGCGAGTGGATTAAGCTCTCACAATAGAGATCGAATCGGATTCAATATCAATCATTTTTTGTCATGGGTGTATTAATGTATTTTGCTCGCATACATATATATATGCATTGCACTTCCAGTGTTGGAAGCTTTTGAAATTATTCATGATTGTATCGAAACATGTTTGAGCTGTCTTTACGATATGATTAACCTATTTTTCCAATAATTTTGCACCATTCTTGAGAGTACTGCATAAATTTTGAGCAGGTACTAATGGGAAAATGCTTTCAAGCACTCAAGCTTTATGATAAATCTTCAGGTGAAGAGTGAATGCATACTAGGAACAAACTGATTCCTTAACTTCCAACAAAGAATTATGAATAATGAATAATTAATAAGGCTCATCCATACTGACACTTTTTCATGTACTGCTTTCCTATTAAGTTTCTTTTACTAATTCTTTCATTTTTATGTTTGCTTACTCTCCCCTTCACAGTTGATTAAAAAAATATATATATAATTCCCCATCTTCCTTTCCACAGATAGCACTGCCTGTCATTGCCTGCAGGTGACACATTGTTCAGTGTAATTAATATGATTCTGTGTAGTTAAACAAAAAAAATAGGACAATATGTCATTCTGGGATACAACCCCTTTTTACAAATAGAAAAACCTTTCAAAACTTTTGTTGTTGTTGTCAAAAGACAGAAATATCAGAAGTTCAAACAGTATTGAATAGTTATTCCAATTTAAACATGTGATTTAATCAACTGCACTGGAATAGACTGTAACTATGAAAATTCCAATACCATGCTAATTTCAAAATAATTGTTCACTCAACAAACCCTTTTTTCTGCACCATGATTTCAAGGTTCCAGATGAATGAAGTGCAGATCTACATCAATATTGCATTATTATTGGAAACTAACATTAGTGAGTTCACTGTGGATGGATTCAAAGACTAGAGTATTCATTATTATTGGAAACTAACATTAGTGAGTTCACTGTGGATGGATTCAAAGACTAGAGTAGTCTGCAATCAATAATTATAAACAGTTTTTTTATGTCTCTAAAAATATGATGATTCTTTTCTTTCTTAATTTATAGAACATTTAAATATTTCCTCAGCAATAATTTTATTCTGAATTTTATTCTGGATTTTATGTGTTAGCTTTACCCAAAACTAAAATACTCTCTGCTCTCTAAATGTCTGTTCACTATTCATTTTTTAAAATGAATATTCTAAAAATAAAAACTTGTTGTTTAGACTATCAAAGAGACGACTCCAAATTAAGGCCCAAATTACATAATTGAACTGAATTTATACATTCCATGTTAAAAGTTACATATTTGTACTTTGCAAATTGGGAAATTTCTTTGTAATAATACTACATGACTGCATGCATTTTGTAGTATTGAGCTGTATATTAAATCCCACCATAATACTGTGTAAAGTTGTAATTTTTATACTGAAAAAGGGTACAATTGACATGCAGCATATGCAAACTCAAAACTTTAAAAAAGAGCAATGTAGTTTATGTTTATGTACGTATTAAAAGAACTATGAAGAATGAAACTTCTTTATTCTGAGAGAAGTGATCTACTTTTCAAATGGAATTCACTTTCTTGTCACATAAACTAGCACGAATTGACATATGACCTTTAGAGTCGGATCACGTCTCATAAATAAGAAAAGTGTCTGCAAAGCCTGAAATGTAGCGACTTGAAAAATGAAATCTATCCTAGACACATGCATGTATCAACACTTTTTTGAAGTTCTTTATTAAATCTTCAAACTATTTGCTATTGTAGAGGTGATATTTTTTGTGTGATTTTTCAATGTTATTTTCAAAACTTCAACTAAAATTCCCCTCAACTTTTGAATTTTTTTTCAACAAATCAGTCTACAATTTAACAAGCTCTTATGGGACCTTTCTAGAGCTAATTTTTGTATCCACAGTAATCTATTTTCACTGGAGGACACATGGATTCAATAAAAACCTTAGATATCAAATATACAGGCTAACGATTAAATAGTGCGCCTCGGAATAGAACTTCTAGATAGACGCTGCTATATAAATGCTAGTGCTGTCATCGAGAAAAAAATCTTTGTCGACATGTTGTCTTGAATTTTAGCTGACAACGACACATTGTCAACACAGATGGTTGGAAAAATGCAATCCTTCCTTACGGTCGTAAGGTACGGTACTGTTATTGACCGGTACTGGCACTGCAGCGAGTGGTGCATGCACGCCATGCAGTCACTGCTCTGCGGTGTACTGCAGTGTACACCTCGGCGAATCAAACAATATTTGTTCGGAAAAATACTCTCAAAATACAAAATGAAAAAAAAAAAAAATACATCGCTTCTACGTTAGCAAGCAAAATAATTTCTTTCCACTTGAAATTATCTTCTTCGCAAGTCAGGACAGTTAGCCTAGCAGCTACACTTTACCCCATGACTTCGCAGTGATTAAATATTAAATATGCATGAAACTAGTTGCGCGTATGACGTGCACGTTGTGCGGTACACACGCCGCGGCCACTAATTAGGTACTACAGGTAGGTCTGTCATGTGATCAGCTGAGTGCCTCGCTCGCGCTAGCAAGCGGGCAGCTAGCAGCCCAGTAGGTGGTGTTTCATAAAGCTGTTCGTAAGTTACGAACCACTTTACGCACGACTGGTGATCAATTCTTGTGCTAAATGATCGAGAATATGATTATATAGCACCCAAGCCAAGAACATGTTCCAGTTGTTTGTAGATTTACGAACAGCTTTTATGAAACATCCCCAGGGTATGCAGACCGACAGGTACGGCCAGCCGGCGTGCATGCCAACAATTGTTCGTGAATGATTTTTATTTGCTGCAGCCATGTAAGTAAGATGACCGATTTTGAGTTTGTGTTCACTTTGAAATACAAATTACACAAAACCAAAGTGTTTTGTTATAAACAGTGTTGTTTGTAAAATGATTCAAAGCGCGTGTAAAGCCTATAAATGGGTTGATTCTAGTCGACATGTCGCCTTCCCATAAAAATGCACTTTTATCGACAAGGTTGTCGACTGAAGGCTTGTCGATGACAGCACTAATAAATGCCCATTATTATTATTATTATTATTATTACACTCACGACATCCTTATTCAAATGATATACCGAATGCTTACATATTCTCATGGGGGTGAATCGTGACATAATGATGCAAATATTCTCCTCCTTCCTCCTCCTAGAGTGTGGTGGGCTGGTATCTCATTGTACCACACTTCTCCGGAGAGATCTGATCCTGATCACATGACCATGCAAAGACGAGGAGAGCATCCTCCGCCTGTCCTCCAGCGGTCCTGGGTGGCAACTGCATGGGGGTGGATGATGGAGAGAGAGAGGAAGATGTAAAGTGTTAGTCATATTGCCATGAATTTCACATTAATCTTGACAGCTTTTTTTAAACACTGCTCCTGCCGAGGCATGCAAACAGGCTAGAAATGAATTAGTAATATTTTATTTTATTTTGTTGCTTTAAAGCTATTGAACATGTTGAATAATTATACTGAGTATAGATGCAGTACCACCTATGCGCTTACAAACGCCTGTATAAAGCCTTATCAATGTAATTATTATTATTCTTATTTAACATTTAAATGGTATAAAATGTGGTGAGTATAAGCTCCAAATTTGGTAATGTTTAGACAGTTTCCCCGATTAATGACACAGACCCTTGTCATTTTCTTATTCATGACAAAATAAGGAGGGTTAAAAAAAACTGCATCATCATTATCAACTCTGGAGAGAAAATATTTTGAATGATGTCCTTCTTATAAAGTTTAGTTCCTAACTTCCTATAACTACCAACTCAAATGTTCCTTAAGTGCCTATATTTATGCTACATACATGTACATGTACATGTATCATATCATTGGCCTATGAGAGTGACATTGCTAATGCAATACTTCACAACAGATAAATCACCATGGTAATAATTCCAAAGCCTTTAATGATTCTATGTGTAACTCTCATTATCCCAACTTCTATCACGTCTCTCACACTCCATTGAGGATCGAGGGCAATTGCATAAAAATCTGGAGGCGCCAGTACTATTGATGTGTAATCACAATGCAGCACGGGAGGAGACAAGCGTGTATAGGGATATTATCTCAATGTTAGTCACACAGTGTCATGTTTCCTATTAATCATACAATCGGCCGTCTACATGAAAGAGAAGATTTTGCTCGTTTGGATTCAAAGATGATGTTACATCTCTGCATCTCCATGGAGCAGAAAATATGACAGCATTCCTTTACAATACAGCATAAAGAAGTGCATATTCTAATAGGGACACACCATCATTAAGGGCCTCTACACCATAATTAAGGGTCTCCACACAATAATTTAGGCCAACAAATGGGGGTAAGAAAATTAAAGTAAAGTGCATTAAAAAATCACTTTAAAATAATGTTTAAAGTACGTACCCTGTCTTTAAACGTATTATAATATGTATTAAAAGGAACTGTAAGCGAAATGGACAATGCATGAAGTACAAGACCTTTTGGTATTTGAACATGTTGTACGTGTAAGCCTACATATGAAAGGAGAGCTGCTTCAACAAGATAGATGATTTTATTCCTGAAAATTAATTGAGCTGAGAAAGTAATAAATAAAGATGTTCACTGTTCTAGTTCCATAGACATTCTCCATTGCTTCACTACCGCTTTTTCAACTCATAAAACAGGATTCCCTTGGCGCTGGTACTACCAGTAGGCCTACATGTACCTGTACTTTCGTTATATTTAGAAATGGGATTACCAGGGCTGGAGAACATCATTTTTTATTATGTTTACCTGCAGGCAGTGTACTTGTACATGACGTCGTCACTTTGAAAAATAACATGAAAAATACATGTATTGTTAGAAATTACACGTTTGCATGGTTGGATACCGTAGTCGTTAAAAGGACCGTTTGTATAATTCTTTGGTGTTGGTTGCATGGGAAGTCATGAAAAGGACTGAAATCATTTTTCTTTAAAACTACGTATATATTAGTTAGTCAGTTAGTTGTGTCACAATCATGATCTCTCCTCACCTACTGCAAGGAGGAACCCATGAATCCATATGCCCAGCTTAATAGGGGGTTTGAAAGGTATTCGTTGAATGACGGACATTTGATCTTGAACGATCAATCACAACTTTTTATAAGATGGGACCATGACATATAAAGCACGATTCCCTTTCTTATTTTGTCATACTTCGTAAATAAAATCACAACGTAGGCCTGTATATC
>BEXV01000269.1:79623-93276 GCA_003118195.1 Hemicentrotus pulcherrimus | reverse complement strand
GGGGGGGGGGGGCTTTAGCCCATAAGCCCCCTTCTAGAACCGCTACTGCAGGGCGCTTTCCACTGTGAGCAGTCCAGTGCACATACTGTAGGGCCTATATGTACATGTAGGTCCTGATAATTCAAACATGGGGTGCTTGCTTGCAGATCCTAAATACTTCACGCAAGAGTTACATGGAATCAAACAGTTAAAAAATTCTCACAGAAATACAAATCTGAAATTATTACACACTTTGTCTTGCCTGACTGAAAGCATTCTGATAGACTTTTAGGCTAGCAATTTGGATATTTCTATCCTTCATGTTCATATAGCCAACATTATCTTCATCCAGGTTTTTTTTTCCAACTACAATGGCACATACATGTACAGCTGTTTTGCCATGGGTATGCTTCTCTTTTCTGTTTCCTTTCACTCCATCAAGTAGTACCACACAGTTTTACATTATATTTTAACAAAACACCTCACTACCTCAGAGGCTGTTTCTTTTGAAAATATTACAATGTGAAAATAAGAAGAGGAGGTCCAAGGTTGATGGAAAGTTGAAAAATATTTTCTTTAATTTTCACTTTTTTACAACGAGTATTCAGCTTTTGGCAAGGACCATTGAGATGGATCTCAATACTATTACTAGCAAGGACATGGAACATTTACCATGAATTCATCAAAACATAGTCTGTGTTTGTAGACTATTAAAATGGATTCAGTGATAACCAACAGTCCTCTCTCACTTTAATTATCCATCCTGGCTGGTTTTTAATAACTTTCTAACAGCTATCTCAAGGCTGTATATGCTGGCTTCTCATCAAAACAGATGATGCTAATGAAAGTAGCCAATGGTCGTACGTGTGGGTAATAAGCACTGTGAAAAAAATGAGAGAACTAGAAAGGAAAATAGAAACCCATCATCCAGGAGGGGGTTATCATGGTGTTTGCCTAAGATCACCCCTTGCAACCTGAGTCGCCGGCGCACATATCATGATGAGACATTGGCAAAGTCATTAACTTCAAGGGTTTTAATCATGGCAAACCTTTACTAAAAAAATATTTACCAAAAAATGAAATCACTTAGGTGTGATGTACATGTAGAGTATGTCTATAAAACAATGAGGTTGATACAATATGCAGTGGCTCATGCAAGGACAAGGCTATAGACATCTGCAAAACAACAATTCCTGCGGTAAAAAATAAATTACAAACAATTCAATTTGCAAAGCAAGTATACACTGTAACTGTACATGTATCCACGCTACTCTACTTGTACTATTTTTCAAATTTTTACAAAATCTAATATTTGTTTAAGTCGTATCATTTCTTTTTCTGTTCAAACAACCTTTCAGTCAGCCTGATACAACAAGCTTAGAATTGGTTATTAAAATTTACATTTAGCCTTTGAAACTTCATACTGTAATTAATATCATCCCCTTACTATACATGTATTTTTATGATTAGAATTCCAAAGTTTGAACATAACTTTAGTGCTTAAGCTAAGGCCTAGCACCTATCTCTCTCTCTCTCTCTCTCTCTCTCTCTCTCTCTCTCTCTGTGACATTTCAAAACAGTAGTGGTTGTACTTAACATACATCACAAGTGGGTACCAGATGTGCTCAGTCAGTAGAACATTATTGTCTGCACACAGTAATTAACTAATGCACTTTTCTTGCATAAGATAGCTGCAAAGTAATTGTTAAATATTGATGATGGCTACTTGCAATTCAGGCTCTGAACCTTCAATACATGAGTATTATGCATGAAGGAGAAATCGCTCTTGATGATCTACATTTATTTTGGCATATATATTAACTCATTTCTTGTTAATATCAATTGCTTAAGGAAGAAACTATGTTTTCTTATAAAGAGAAAGTGACGAATAGCCATTGTGTAATATTCAATAGCCAAGAGAATTGAGTTATCCCACGTCATGTGCAATTAAAACTCAAGAAAATTAATTTCAAAATTATTGGCAAACATGTTTACCCTGAAGTTTCCAGAATAAAAGGAGCTACATGTACATTGTACAGTCCATGAAGTCTACGGTACATGTGCTATATTATTCATTTATTCATTCATTTATTATTCATTTGACAAATTGACATGTTTACATCAGGATAAAACAATACAGTCAAATACAAAAGGGGAAAAATCAATTAAAGTATTTGAAAATAATTATTCAATTTGCTAATATTTGTTAATATCTGCCAACTTTGAATGGCTAAAGTCAGAAGTTCAGTTTACTATGCGTTTATCTAGGAAATTTTTGGCTAAAATCAGGTTTCTCAAACGTCTTTCTGGCAAATTTAGCTGTAGATAAACGCAAAGCCTTTTTCAAACGTCTTTAGATATGGGCATATCTACATGTAAAGACGCAAAAATGTGCGTTTTGAATGTGACATACAGCCAGAATCACGTTTCTGAGAGCTAGATAAATGCAAAGCTGTTTTGTACCTCACATACAAATCAGACCTCCCACGGTTAATTAACGGTTTGGAGGCTAGTGCACGCCATGTGCTGTGTACAAGCATGTGTGTGTGTAGTTGAACTCCGAGAAACTGTCTGCTTCCCGGGTCAAACGGCGCTGAGCAGCTGCGAAGAGATAAGGCCTTTTTTGTGAATCGTGAAGAGTCGATAAACGCGACATCCCGTGAATCACGATTGTATAGTGGGGTTCGATAGTGGGGTTAGATATGTACATATCTAGTGGCAAGCCTAGATAAACGCGCCCTATGTCACCTCTCAGGCAGTCACACTCCCAGCTGTTCCTGTTGCTCAAAACAGAGTCATCAACTGGCCAAATATTCATAACCACACAGAAATTATGCCATATTTCTTTTCTTTTAGTTTTATTAGGGGAGCAGCGATTTCATTATAATCAAACAACTTGATTTAAAATGGGACAGGCTTTTCCTGATTCTTCTACTGTCATGGACAGCTTGCTAAAGTCCTACAAACTGTTCCCCTACGTTGTCAACAAAAGTATGAACCCGACTGTGTACTTGACAGCATATCAAGTATGAAGCCACAATATGCACATATTGGCTCAGCTGTTCCGCTACCCACATTTCATCATTGCTAATTCTCTTTTGCTCTCTCTCTCTCTCTCTCTCTCTCTCTCTCTCTGTATCTCTCCCTCCCTCCCTCTCTCTTTGGGTCCCTGGGTAGGAGGTGTCGTTATCATTTTCTGCATGAAGCTCCTCACTGGACTGTAACACGAGAGTAACAACCCACTTTCATTCCAAACAGGATATATCTTCTTATTCCCTTCGACACGCCATCTTGGTTTTCACATCCAATACATCTTCTTCCCCAGTTCACATACATCTCCTCAAACATCTTTCACATACATCCATCTCCACATCAAGGAATTGTCTCAATAAAAAAACAAAATCCTACTGTCTTCCAGACTTCCATATCCTTATAAGATCAATCATAATCATTCAGCTGTATCATACATGTAGTTCTTCAAATTGTTCATCATTACAAGCTAGTCAGGGTGATACAAATTATTCTCTAAAGAGATATTTCTAAGCCAAATCTGATCGACTAATGGCTTTGTTAGGTCTCAGAAAGTATGTTTACAGTTTTTGTTCTTCTTCAATTATTGCCTAATGAAGCTCCTTTCAGAATTGTGTTGTAGGATAATAAACCAATCACATTTCCTATCTTTTTTTTTTTATTGCTTGAATTTGTTCAGAAACTTGCAATAAACTGTCTTTCAAGATGCATCTATTTCACCCAGAATTATAAGATCACATTTATTCCATTTTCCCTCTCCACATGCCTTTCTTTATTTAATGCCCTATCTGTAATTTCATTTTGTTTAATAACCCTCTCTCTTTCTGTCTTCCTCTCTTCCTCTCTCCCTCTCTCTCTCTCTCTTTCTCTATCTTCCTTGTTACTTTTAACCACTAGTTTGAACTATATACACTGTAATGCGACAAGGATTCCAAGCTTACAGTATACCCTCCCTTTAAAGACCTGTGAATGAGCAAAGGAAAATTAGATTATTCATGCTCTAGATCCTCTAGAACATAGTCTCCTTCCCAACTAGACCAACCCATGTGCAATAGCATGGACCTACTACTAGTGGCTTCTCCTCAATCCATGCCTTTATTATTGAATAATTATGGAAGACTGACTTTCACTGTACATGATCTTTGCAGCAGGGGTGGATCCAGGATTTTGTAAAACAGGGGGCAAATAATTCCTTAAAGTTTCTGATGACCAAGATAAGGGGGTGTGTCATCTTTCATGAGGCCTTTCATTCATCACCATAAAAAGGGGGAGGGGCACATTCTGCTTCTGTGTACACCTGTACCATAGAGTTATCATTTGGGTTTGAAGCGAGGGAGCACAAGCTGGATGGCCCGTCACCCCCCTCCTCCTCCTCCCTCAATCCATCAGTGCTTTACAGAAACTAAGGTACACAACTACAAAACATGTTAAATTCATTTCACATGGCCATAAATGGGGCTTTCTAAGAAGAACATATACAATTTATTATGTACATATAATCAATTGCACTTTGCATATCAAATAAGTACAGTAAGGCAATGAAGTGTTTGCACATTCCCAATGACATCATAAAATACCAATATATAGATCAGCAAATTCCTTAAAATGGTATGGACTTTGAACTATAATGTCACAGTATAAAGTGCACAAACATGTATGTACAATCATTGAAGTTACATGTACATGCGCAATGCAACTGTAAATTAACATTCGTGGAAAAATGATCTACTTTTCCAAGATATAAATACATCTAAGAGAAATCAATGTTATAAATATTATCAATGAACATAAGTGGTTGAAAAATCTGAATCTGAAATTTACCTAAGCTGTCAGTTTTTATAGGCATGAGATATTGATTTAAAAATATTTATTCCCATAGTCTGTCTCAGAAATTAAAGAGAAGGGCGAGCGCTGGAACTTGAACAGGGAATTATTTTTAGAGATCATGTACTGTTTATGCCTTCGTTACCATTTTGGTTTCACATTCACATGAAAGAACTATCCATTTAAAATGTATTAACTCAGCCTCAAGACAATCTAAATGTAGATGTTGCATAATTAGTCAATTACTGATACTAATTCCATCATTTAGGTAGATTTGCTAAAATCTGTTTCGCGTTCACAAGCTTCTAAATGACCTTTAATCAATGTCATGACAGTCATGTACATTGTACATGTATGTTTAAAAGCTGGTCTTTCTACTGTAGTATGTAGATGAATGTTGATTTTTCTCCTTTCTTTTGCTGAGAAATTAAAAACCAATGTTCTTAAACAGAGAGGCCTCTCTAAAACCATGACTTAATCAACATGGCTTCTTGCAAATATAGTAAAAAGCGTAACGTACAGCACTTTGTGAAATTTTGTGAAATTAGTCAATTAATAATTCATGGTGTCGCTCGGTTGCCATGCCATTAACGTAGTAAATTCAGGTAGAATTCTGACTCACTTCTATGCTTTAAACTCAAGGACACTCAGCAGTCCCATGCAGCCTCACTCCAAGACTTCCATTCTCATCAAAAAAGAACAATTGTCAATAAATCCACCATAATGATCGATATGCACTGGGTTAACCATTGACCCTTTCAAGGTCATTTTAAGTTCATTTTAAATGAATAGTAATGGTCATTCTCTGATTGAGTATATATTAATGGTTTTGGTATAAATAAAAGGTCAAGTGTTAATAAATTCTGACAATCCAACCTTGAGGAGAATACATGTAATGCCTGGTGATGCGTCGTTAGTGAAGTTAACCTGTTCATTACTTCATTCTCTCAAACCCATAGGCTTATTACAGGAGCCACCCGGCCCTAGTAGTCAAAGGGTTAATTTTTACATGAAATTAATGGTCAGTCTCTAATAGAGCACTAATGAATGGTTTTGTTGTGTATGCCCATAAGAGATCATTATTAGCAGGCTTCAGGCAGAGAATAGTAACCCGTGTATTCAGCAGACATTTGATTTGGTTTAACTGTAAAGGGTAGCTGTCATGCTTAGCCTTGCAGATAATTGTGCGTGTTTTATTGTACTCTCAGGAGAATAGAGCTACATTGTAAACACTGTTGGGTGCTTCTACATGTATGTAAAAATGCTTTACCGTCAAGTTGACACCTACCGTGCTAAGAGTATTTAGAGTAACAGATGTCAGAAGCCATCGTTGATGTAAACATGTTACAAACCAAAAAAAATTAACCCATTGGACACAGAATTCTCTCATTCACAGCACACATTCACACACCATTCTGATCCCATAGCCAATGGGTTAAGGTGTATATTCCTACATGGAGGCTGATACTTTTACACTTTAATCTTGATATTTACACAAACATATTTTAGGGCAATATGAATGGAAGAGTTAAAGGTACTATGTCCCTTTTGCATTCAACCTCAAATGCTGTAGAACTTTGCAGGAATTATGAATATGTCATGCATGTCCTATCTGTGAAATTTAAACGTTAGCAGTGTCCTCATATTCAAATTATGCAAGGAAACCCATTTACTTGCTAGACTTCACTGTCATACACTATTAAGTGACTGACTGGCTTTTTTCTTCTTTGGTACATGTAATAACAAACATGAAAAGAGTTGTAAAGGGTACATGAGCATCAATAACCCACTTCTTGTGATGGCCAAGATTAAACTGATTGAATCTTTGCGCAGCATAAAACGTATGACCATTCGCTACAATTGTTTGAAAATCAAGACTATTACTTTTGGGCTCTATAGCCCTAAAGTCGATTTGACAACTAATAGTCGTTATTTTCCCACTTGAAGACATTTTCAAGCCCCACCTTTTTTAGGGAAGTTCTAAATTATTATTATCTTTCAAATGCAGTTGGAATTTAACTTTTTCATTTTTTGGGCCTGCAAATGGGACATAGTACCTTTAATCTGCATCCCAAGTTTCCATTACACTTAGATCCAAGCTGTCTTAGGTAGATAGCAAAGTGGTTGAATGAACAAAATTGTTATGATGTTGTTGCCATTGCTTTTGTTTTCATGGACATGTATTTTGTCTGTTGTTATTGTACAGGATGAGAAAGACCTGCATAAATGCAACAGATAAGATTTTTAATCTTTTGATTCCTTTATATTTATAATACCAGTATGGTACAGGTGTATAAAACATTAGAAGGGTTAATCCAAGAAGTTACCAGCAATGTGCCATTATAATACCCATATAATATTATTGAGGGTAAAATTTACCATTTCCCTCAGAATAACGCCAGCATATATCTACATGTAATATACCAATGTACATGTATAATAGAACAAGAATAATCAAATTCTCAAAGTGAGGGCCCTCCAATGCTGGTACATAATACATTTATGTAGAATTCTCTTGTAGGAAGTATCTTCTCTACCATGTGTACACAATGGTATTGAAAACAGAATTAAAAATTATGTGACATTAAAAATCTACCTACATGAACATGTACATCATACAGCTGTGCATTATCTTTTTTATTATCTTTTTTTGTTGTTTTCCTTTTTTTTCTTCTTTCCTATTCTTTCTTCTCCATCTCCTCTTCTCTTTTCTTTTCCTCCTTTCTTTTAGTCGTCTCTTCTTTCACATTCAGATGGACAGAAAATGTTGACCACATAAAAGGAGAAAACTTGTGATGCTTTCATACAAGTACACCATATCATTTACTCTCTTATCGCTCAAACTGACTTCAGTTCCAGCCTTGAACAAAGACCATCGATAACGTACGGAGGCACTCGGCAGACTGGGAGAATAATCAACGCCAAAGAATGATCCCACATGCGTATTGATTAGTCATGCAGTGATAGGCTAATGTCAAATGAGCTCTGGCTAGTGGCAGCGCTGGTGTTGGTTGGGGGGAATGTCATTACCGCTGGCTACTACTTCTCACATTGGAGGCCTGCTAACACATTGGGGTTAGACGAAGGACAGTTTCTCTTAGAAGATCGACCACACGGTGGATCAACAACGGCCGGCTCATGTGAACAGAATTTAGAATGCAGCCCTGAATGCTATGCATGCTACAATGAAGCAAGCTATGGGTGTGTTTGTGACTGTGTGTGCACATAAATACAAGAAAAATTTAGCACTTGTGAGCTAGTTTCAAGTTTCAGATAAAATGGCTGATCTATGCAATCAGAAAACTATATATACTGTACGTAATGCTTTGTATTTGTTTGTAGAAGTTCAAAAGAAACAATCTTCTGAGAACCAGAAAAATTAACTGACTTACATTTACATAGATTTCATTCTCTTCTGGTTCTAATCTTAACCGATCATATATGTAGACAATGACATGCACACACCTGCAAATTAATCTCTATAACAATTTGTTTACAGTTCTGCAAAGGGACCTCAAATGTCACACGTTTTAGTGGCATGCTGGTCTGACCATTTTAAAAATAAATATGAATTAGGACCATGATTGTGAAGAGGCTAGGCGTGACTTAAGGAATATGACAGCCACAGAGAAGACATGTACCGGTACATGTATGTAGACAGGCCGACAGCACACACCTGCAAATCAATCTCTATAACAATTTGTTTACAGTTCTACAAATTAGGGACCTCAAATGTCACAAGTTTTAGTGGCATGCTGGTCTGACTATTTTAAAAATAAACATAAATTAGGACTGTGATTGTGAAGAGGCTAGGCATGACTAAAGAAGTATTGCAGCCGCAGAGGAGAGCATCAGGGCACAATGCTGTACTGAAGCCTCTAGGCAAATCCAGGCACCATGATAGAGCCACACTATGCTCAGAGCAAGAACTATGGGAAAGACATTTTGAATTCATTATTCGGTCTGCCCAAGTACAGAAGCTTTCATGTCAAGGCAGTGTAAACTAGTGTAACCTTGAAGTAAGAGTATTTCAAGGTCAAACATCTCCAGGATGCTATGTAAAAGTTGTACAGTCCATTGTCATGGCCAGCAACAAGTGGATACACATACATGTATACAGAAAACACAATGTACCGGTACATGTACATGTATTCAGAAGTCTCCAAACTCATTTTTTTCAGAGGTCAGGATTTGTATGCATGAAATCCATCTAGGAAGAAGAAATTTTCAAATTGGGAATGCACAATTACATTGTGGGCGCCTCCAAGTGTCAAGTTCGCCTGCAGGCAAATGGATAACGAAGAGCAGTCAAAATTGCCAAGACCTTCATAAATCCTCTGTCAGGCTCAAACTCCCACTCATCTTCCACTATTAGATGTACCGGTACATGTAGGAAACCGATGATCCGGATATCTTCCAGGATACTGTGCAAAGTTGTTTTTCTCAAGGTGACCTACATGTAAATGACCTTTACAACTTCCTACTCAGTATCTTAGCAATGTCAAATGAGAATTCACTTTCCACATACTATTAAAAATTGACAACCAAGAAAACTGACTGCATCAACAGTCATAAATCATTGAAAACAATAGAACATTCCTTCTTTTCTACACGATTTAAACTACAGAGTTTTTAAATTGGATGTTTCTTACAAAATCTTCAAGGTGTCTTGATACTTGAAATAAAAAATTTCTTTCGATTGAAGAACCTCTGAACTTATAGTTTGCAGAGTTTTTGTATTCTTCTATGACACAATCTTCAAATGATAACTGGAGTTACACTCGCTCTGCATCAATTGACTTTAAAATGAAATAAATCTTATCATATCAATAATATTCAACCACTGCTTTTCTAATGTCATACATGTACATGTACATGTACATGTACATCTGTAAATAATCACTACCGGTATGGAATTAGATGACGTTATTGCTTTTGGGTTGTTTTAAACTATGAGATAGAAAGCTGAAGTTATAATGACTGGTTGTACATGTATAATTAGTGAAAGAGAACAACTTTGATAATCTTTTGCCATACTGTATCTAGGTTTTACACTTTTACTGCAGTCTGTTTATAATTCAGCCAATCTAAATCAGTTAATTTCTACACATCTACGCCTATAGACATTCCAAAGTCCTTTAACATTCTAGTATACCATATAGATTCCCAACAATCCTTATTTGAAACTTGCGATTATACTATACTGTGTACTCTACATGGCCGTGATAGGTTGATTAATCGGTACCTATAATTACAAGAAAACCCAGTTACTGCGATTCTAATCTGTAGGTCAAAGGACATATTGACAAAGTAATAGCTCGTATAAATAGGTTTATAGGCTATGTAACAAACTTTTCAACACTATCATGATTAAAACTGATTTGCAAAATATCAAGTGTTTATACAGTATGATATGTATATATACTGTACATGTAGCATAAGGCGCTCTCTCTCTCTCTCTCTCTCTTTCTTTCTTTCTCTCACTTCATAAGCTCGAGTCTCTTTCAGTCATTATCTCGTCATCTATAGAACCAAATTCTATCATTATCACTATGCATGTTAATGAAGGTAGAGAAATATCATCAGCATTTGTTTGAACCGATGAATCTGTACAGTAACATATATGTTCAATTGAAGGTTCAAAGGCCAAGAATACAAAATGGTAGACGGACCACATTTGAATGGCTAAAAGCCATTTCACGATACAAAAAACCCTATCAAATCAATAGTTAATCCCTATAGATAAGTACTGCACTAAACATAAGGATTATTGATTAAGAAGTTTGTATCTATTCAACATAACCAGTCATGTTTTACCTCAGTGTTCATAGCAGTAATGATCTGTATCATGCAGATTTACACAAGGCATGCAATACAGGAATGCATGGATAAATTGAATAAATTGCAAGCTGTGTGCTAAATTGCCCTTTAAAAATACAATTTATATATATCCTGTACATGTATAGATGTGTGTAGATGATGCCCAAAAAATATATTAATGTGTTGTATTTAACATGTGAAAACTTTGTAAAACATTACATTTAGCAGATTAGTTGAATATATCAAACATGAATAATCCAGGCTCTGAAAACAGACACACCTTTTTTTATTGTATGTAGATATATATGTCAACAGTTTCTTCCAGATAAAATCCTCTCTACAATGATCACTCTAAAGGTACCGGTACTCAATAATAAATTAAAATATTATTTAGCAGCTTTACATTGAAAACAGTCAAATGGACACAATAGCTGCTTGAATATCTGTCTGAAACAGTGTACAGTTTTACATGGTTGTATATTCCCCCAGTAAAATGGAAATGTAAATGCCATACCCTCCCTCTTGACGACAATACAAAGAATGTCAACTATTCAAAACAGCAGTAAATCCCTGAATAGGATTGTGATCATTGTGTTTTTCTCAAAAGGGGAAATCTTCAGCCTGGCTTGTATTGTGCTTTAGAGTAAGATCCAGTATTGTATCTTGCAAAGTAACCACCTCCCAGGTATACATGTACATGTACATACATCTAAAGTCTCTACACGTAGGTCTAAAAATGCAGAGCTTGTACGAATGTAAGATACATTCAAATTACAATTACAGGGAAATGAGTGTGGAGAGGTTGAAAGTCCATGAGCGTTTCAAATTGAAATGTCCAGACGATATATGGTAGAACTCAAAGAACACGTACTGGAGCATGCAAAACAATGTATATGTATTGTATTGAACACATGAATGTAGACCTATAATCATTGTCTAGCATAGAAGAAGTCTAGTTTGCACTTCGCAGACACAAATCCTTGTTGCAAGTCGTTGTGCGTAATAGTGTCTGCAAAATGAGACTACAGTAGGGTCTGTACTTTAGGTGCAGTGTGATAAAGTCAGAAAGTGGCAGATCTTGGCTCTTCTCAAGGCTTTAAGAAATTTTGCTGAAGTGATAAATTGGACTAGAAGAGGATCTTCCAGGCTAATTATACTACCGTACATAATAAATATTTGTTGACAAAGCATTTACTTCACTGTGTGTACATGTATACTAACGTGTGATGTAACAAGAGAAGAACTTCCTGAACTTTTATCAAAATGACCTCATTTACTCATTTGTCAATTGTCACAAAAAAGAGGGAGGGGTCAGGGAAGAAAGATAGAAAGAAAGTATGAGTGGAAAAAAGAAAGAAAGAAAGAAGAATTCATTCATGAAGTCAACAATGAAAAAAGTGTGCCTACATTTATATGTGACACTGTCTTGTAATAAACCATAGAACAAGAACACCTCATGGATTTATTACCAGATTATATTCCAAATCAATCATACCTATAAAGGCAAGGAGACATACCCAGTACTTGTTTTTTAAGTGTTTGCATTGTAGCAGGGAGTTGATATCCCTATCAACTCCCTGGTTGTAGTATCTAATGGATCTATTTGTTACATCACACCTGAATTCAAATGAGCTTGTATAGAGGATCATTGCTTGCTCAGGGATAGATGAAAGTCATGCAACACTTCAAGGTTAAATGCCTGGATTTCATGACCACTGTTTGCTAAATAATCAAATCACTTCCAAGTCTCAAAATTTAATATGTAACAAGAGATTATTGTCATTACAGTATAATTCACTAACAATTGAAACAAACAAAAGTATTTCACGGTAATCTGTTTGCAGTTACGGCGATTTGGCGTAAACATGCTATTGATAAAAACGTAAAGCATACAATTTGTGGTCTTTTCTTACCGACATTCTGCTGCATCGATGCACATCGATGATCGCCGGCGTGCGAAGGCTTTGGGCAGCCTTCTGAAAAGCCAAGACGACGGCGATATCCAAACTGTCTTCCTCGTCGAATAAGTCCATATTTCGCGGGCGATTAGGAGCCGGTAGAATCTTTGCCGCCGCCCAACATACGGGTAACGCTAGCAACGAATGCAGCGGCAGATAACCCTTGTTGAATACCTCTTGCACTTCGATGATAAAATCCTCATCCCTGGCAACATTTTTCTTGGTCAGGAGCAGCCCTGATTGTTCCAAGGTATCTTCCAATCCAGCAAGATCAGGAGTTAAGCTTTCGTGTTGCGTCATTTTGCTACTAGCTAGGTCCTTGGAATAGGTACTGTTCACCAAAACCTCTTGTTCTGCTGCCTCGCCTTCTGATGCACTGACACCGCTCAAATAAAACATTTCCTGTGCGTGATGTACAGCGCTACCGCCTCAACCTACCCGTAAAAATTAATCAACATACGACGACCTGACCTAGGTTAAGGTGCGAACGTTCTTACAACAATCAGCCCTTTGTGCTCGCAGACGATCGACGATGTCGTATAAAATTCTGTTCGATTAATTATACATGAACGGTAGATCGGCAATCCATCTACGATAGATTTCGGTACAATGATCAATACGTCTAACCACACTGCATACAAATATCCTAAATACTACCAACGCAGTTTACAGGTGGTATCAAAAGGTCACGCCTCAACTCTGCAAGATATGCGCGTAGTCTGTAAATTGCAGTCGCAGATTTAACATAACAATTCTTAAACTGCATTCGGAAAGGGATATTTCTCCAAGGAATCAATCTGTTTTCCTGATTATAATCTATACGGATAGGTACAGGCCTGTTTATTTGAGTGATGTTGCTTTTATAAATCTATAATCCATAGATCAAGATCGGGTGTATGCCTATTTATCTTACTTACCAACTATAGGGCCTTGTAATTCAGACTAGGATTTCAGCCGAGGGGTAACGATGCCACACCCACTTCTCACATAAGGGGAATTCTACATACCTCTCTCTCCCTCTCTCTCCCTCTCTCTCTCTCTC
>BEXV01000269.1:9784-24946 GCA_003118195.1 Hemicentrotus pulcherrimus | reverse complement strand
GGGGGGGGGGGTCAAATTTCCCCTTGGGTCGCGCCACGCGTTTTTAAGTTCTTGGCGAGTGGCCTGTGACGGTGGCTGTGTAGTTAAAGAGGCAACACTGTACAGTACTGCAGTACTACATTCATGCAATATTTTGTAAAACTTGCTGCAGCTGCAGCTACCGTACTAATTTCTACATATTAACCACTCAATATTGATGAAAATAACGGTGCTTGCCTTGTTCAGAGGCTAGAGTAGAGTCTCCGGTGAGCTGCATAACCCCGGTGGGCACCGGGCAACCAGGGGTATAGATCAAAGAAAAAACTATATTCAAATCGATAATATGCAATTTAAACCTACCATGGATTCCCCTGTAAGTTCTGCTTTGCCGAAAACGTCTGTAGCATACATGTAAGTACTTATCTCGGTACGCAGTGTCCGTCAGCATTTTGGGTAATCTACGACACCAGGGTTAATCTACATACACGTCAAAGACCTCGGGTTAGGATTAGGTTGAGTGTTACTTAAAAATCTTAAGTTTTAAGACTTGGCTTCATTGGAAGTTTTGGGTACCCTACGAATGTTTTGTCAATTTTAGTGGTGGGGTATTCTAAAGTTGTTCCTTAAAATCAGCCAACTGTGCCGTTTTCGTGCAAAAAACTAAAATTTTGATCTTGTTGTATCCAATTTCATTAATAAATAAAATTAAAGCCAGTGTGTGCGCTACGGTCTCGATGAGGCCTGTTCACTTTGTGCAAAAGTGCAGAAGGCCCTGCAACCAGCGGTGTGCATTAATATGCGCTTACGTTAGCTACTTGATGAGCCGTCGCTACAAGCAATTTATACAGGTACGTTCGAGGGCCCCACTTTCGAGCAGCCAATCATTAAAAAAAGGCCATCATAAGCCCCAGTTTGTGCACACATACCTGCATTACTGTCCTGGCTATGTATTAAAAACTGTTCGATACTTCTATTGATTCTCAACATTTTCAGTGATAATGATGCTTGCTGTAGGGGAAGTCTTCAAGATGTGGTGTGTGTCCTCCTCTGGAAGAGCATGATAGAGGTCTCTGTAGTCTGTGGTGTTTCCTGTTGGCATGTACACATTCAGCAGTATAATCTTGAAGACTGGATTGACAAATTTTATGGAGACTCCAATCATTCTGTCAGATTCTGTAGAGATCTGTTCGATAAAGGGTTCTAAGTTTTGTGGCAGAAGATGGCTACACCAACAGAGCCTCTTCGCAATGTTAATTTGCTATGAACATTTTCATTTCCTTTCCTGTAGACTCCATGGGTGCCACACAAATTTTCTAAATTACATCCATTGCGCCAATTAAGCCAAAGTTCCTGTACTGCAACAATTTCATTCTGGACCAACAAATCGCATAAAAAGAACTGAGAGGATGAGAGGCCACTCATGTTATAGGACACAAGGGTTACACTGTTAAGCACCATTATTAGGTTGCAGTCTTTGATCTGCGTTGTTATGGTATGATTTATTTTATTGGTTTTATTGGTGATGGTTGGAAGTCGAGAAGGTGTGCAGCTGCAGCAGTTGCTCTCATGATGATACCCATACTGTTTCTGTATGATACTTGAGCTGCTCGGCCACGTCGAGGGCTTGACATTATTGTTGGTAGATGGGTTGTCATTTGACCTTTGAACAGGTGTGTATTCGTCTTGCTGAGGATTTTCCCCTTTTGATTTTACCGCTTGAGCGCTTTTCATAAGCCAGTCTGCTTTCCATATTTCAAGCATCAAGGTCCCTCTGCAGTTGTTCAGTGTCTTCCTCTGTCTTGACCTTTCTGAACATGATGCAGTCATTAGCAAAGAGCCGCACCGTAGACTGTGCTGAAATATACTCGGGGAGGTCATTGATGAAGAGGTCCGACCATGCTACCTTGAGGAACCCCTGTAAGAACAGGTGATGCATGTGACGCTACTCCTTCAAGCAGAACCCTCTCGGAAGGGTTACTGAGTAGACTATCGATCCACTCATGGATATTGCCTCTGATTCCATAATAGTCGACTTTGTACATCAGCCTACCATGCAGAACCTTGTTGAAGGCTTTTGACAGAATAGAATAACATCAAGTTGTTCACCATCCTCAATATCTCTGGCAAGATCCAGCACAGCTAGTAATAGTTGAGATGTGCATTAGTGCTTCTTACGAAAGCCATGTTGGGCATCACTTAAGATGTTATGGTTGTCGAGATGATTGAGATTTGAGAATGCTACTGCAAACAATATGTTCCAAGGTTTTGCACACAATGGAGCCTTGAATGGAGGTCAGTGAGGTTTGTCTGTAGTTTTCCGCCTTGTAGCTTTCTTCCAGTCATCAGGAATGATGCCTTGGTGGACTGATGCTTGAAAGAGGATAGTGAAGATAGGTGTAAGCAAATCAATGTCCTTCAAGTACTTTTATTATAATGAGAACCGGGGGAGGGCAGGGGGAGGGGCAGTAAATACCGGTAAATACCGTCCTGTAAATAAGATGGGCATCCGGTAAATATATGTAAAAAACAGGAAATATGATTTTAATTCTCTATTTATTAATAATTTTACTTGTTTTTAGCCTCATCAACTGAAAATATTGTTCTGAAATAATTAGCAGCACAACACTCATAGTAGAAACACATAAACAGATTTTAAAAATCCACACTTCATACATTTACAAACCCATACACATATGCTAATTAATATGTATTCATGAATATGGTAATTAGCAACTGACTTAATGAGAACATCATATCTGGATTAGATGTATATTTGGGATTTTTTTCCCTTATTTTTTTCCAGCATTTCACAATAACAGAGAAAGACAAACACATGAACAAACACACAAATAATACACACCAGAGCAACCATATTTGTTATTATGTTCAAAATTGGACAATCCCTATGAACAAATGAGTGGAAAAATATATTTCTCAGTAAAAAGCTGTAAATACTGCTAATTTTCCCAACCCTGAGGGGGGAATCGCCTGAAAATATATGGGGATGTGCTAATGAGTTATTTTTTTTCTCAAAAAATCCCTTCACATGGGGTGTGACTGTCTGTGAGGCAAAACACTGCATAATTACAACGACTCAGGTTTTTACGGGAGTGTCGGGTTTATTTTAGAGTCATAACCATCAAGGGGAATGCACTCTGTCTTTGATGAACAAATCTGTTATCTTTACTCCTACCACTGCTTTATATCGTTCTTCTTCCCTTCACTCCTTGAAAACTCTGTGCCTCCATAATACTGTAGAAATAGCTCTCAGGAACAAAGGATGCTCCAGAAAACCACAGATTTTCCTCACAAAACAGAAATCATGTTGAAAACATAATCATTGCAAATCAGCCAACCACAGGTGGCGCCAAACTAGTTTCTGACCTTCAAACTAGAAAAAATTTGAATAAGAACTCTCAAAATAATATTTGACCATAGGCCCTCTGTAGTTCTATTATTGCAATGTCAAGCTAAATCAATAATTACTAAATAAAATTACTTTAACTGACAAATACAAAAATTACAGCAAAATCCCTAAAAGTGCCCCCATTTTTCATATCTTGGCCTTAAACATCGGTTACTATTTTGTTCAGGATAATTTCTGGCCCATAATCTTGCGTGAATATTACATATGCAAAATCTTGCATAAATAGTTGAAATCATTTCGCTTTTTCATCTAAAGTCCATGCTGATGGTTGCACAGATTTATCAATATCATTAATTTGAACTCTGCTTCCGGCTTTTCTATAACTGATAATCCCACCCCCCTCCCTCCTCCAGCGAACGCAAAACAAAATTCTTTGTAAACAACAAACAAAGGATCACAACTTGGCCTATGCCACTACAACAACCCTTAAAATGGTTATGGGTTTATACGCTTCAGCCACACACTCTCGTCCAAACCAATTCTGAGTACCGTAGGATGTAAGTTCTGAACTCAAAAAAGGGATCCCTTGGTACATGCATCTCCACCCCCCTCCCATTACCTTCAGGAATCATCTCATCTTATTACTTTACTATTGAACATGTAGATGGAACCGGGGACAAACAAGTTTTTAAAGCGAACCCGCTTGGTACGGGGGACGCAAAGGCGAACACCAGATCTATTGAAACTAAAATGACTGAACAAAGGATGGGTTGTAGCAGACTACGAGAGCCGCCTGCACCGTTAGAACTTGGAAGGCGGCAAACCACGGATACAGAACTGAATAAAAGTGGAACACAGGCTAAACCATGGATGAACTACCCTAAGGATAAACTGGTGAGTATGCTTTGTTCATAGACTCCAGGAGTCTCCGGCTCAATAATACACTGGCACGATCCTAAACGGGTCAATAAAATCCTAAATGATATCCCTCTTGACCTTTTAAATAAATTGATACATTCAATTATGACAATCTTTAGCGTACCTGAAGACATGCAATCTACAAAACTACATGTTTATTTCTTATTAAATAACAGTACCGATAATCAGTATAAATTCAAAAATGGAATATCCTCCAAATCACACACATGTCTAATGCAACACTTTCATACAGCCGGTTATATTCCCCAAATATCCATCATAAGCCTACATAGTCTGCCATCAACAGTGTATGAATGGATTAATTGTGTTAGATGAAATGGATGATCGTTCCTTCGAGTCTCTTGAGATCAAGATTAATTAAGTTCATAGACTTAGTATCAACACTCAAAAGTCAGAACTGTACTCAAAATCGAGTTTTGAACCCTCTCAAAATTTCATTATTATAATAAATATCTATACAAATATATATCATATTCAAGAAAAGGATATGTGCACTTGACTGAAAGAGAAGTAAACAATCCACAAAGTCTCCTATTATGATGTCAAACTCAGCTGTGATGTCAAGTGTGCACAATATATAGTGAGGAACCCTCATGACAACAGTCATTTGAGTATGTTTTGAGGGAATAATTCATTACCTATTGTTGTCAAGTTTTAGAGGGGAGGGGTGGGGTATCTTTTATCAATAAGCTGAGCACCGATCCAATAGCAAATTTATATCCAGATATAGGGTATAAATTTACATGAAGACAACTCTGGCTAAATATGAGAGTTTAAAATATTTAGAACTTAAAAACTCAAGTTTCAATATCATCACAAAATTCTAATCAATACCAAAATTCTAATCTGCATTTTACAGGCTTTTTGACATGCTCAATGGAAGGATTACCACGCAGAAAGGACAAAAGGGGCCTCTGTACAACAGCCCAAGGCATACCTGGGAGAAGTACTTTCACGAGACGAAGTCGATGTGGTTCACCGATGGCACTCATGTAGCATGAAGCAACAGAGGAACACCAATTGTTGGATTATGCCTGACGATGCATTGATTCATCAAACTAGCCGTTGAGATCTTGAATGAACCACAATCTGGAATGAGGTAGAAATGCATTAAAAAATACTTTTTGATTTTTATATTAATAATCAATTTTATCATAAAATAATGTACATATTTCTCATCAAATAATAATACTTAAGTTTTTAATATTATATCTATGAAATAATTAAGATTACTACTGATTATCTTTTTTGGATGTTCATTTACATGAACAAAATAAAAATAAAGAAACTTTATTTTGTTTTCATTTGCACCTTCAACAGATATTTCCTTCTGTACAGATATCTGTACCTCTGGTTGGCTCAGCTGCAGGGTTCTCGCTCATAGCGGAGGTTGAATCTCTGACGTCTGGGTTCATTCCTGTAATACACCTCTCCTTAAAGCCTAGTGCCTACTCAGCTGAACTTTAATGGCCCCCACTTAAAAGTGACCATATAGAACAGTCAGGAACACCTTGAGATGCACTGTGGCAAAATTAGAAGAAGAGGAAGGTGGAACAACAATCCCACAGCGGCACAATATGTAGCTGTGTACAGGTACTAACTATCACTTAACAAATATATATATTGGTAAAAAAATCAATTATGTACTCACATCTTGAAAAATATTAATTTGGCAGTCAAAAATGGATAAATGTGTTACGGCTAGAAAGGGAAGTGTACTTATACTTTAGACTAGAGATCAATGGCATGCAAATAGTTGTTCACTGTACATGTATAAACTATGAATGAGACAACTACTGAAGAAATATAACGGTAACAGAATGCTCTTGTTTTCAGTAATGAAAACTTGCATATATTCAAAACTAACTTTTCAATTCATTCAATTCCCATATATTTGGCAAAAGATACAAATTAAAATAAAATCATAACAAATACTGAGATTGCTAAAATAAGTTAAAAACTTGTAAACTAGCAACCCCAAATATGAATAGATACAGATACAATACAATATGATAGAATAGAATACATTACAATACAATACTAATAATGTTATACTAACAAATATATGAACCAATTATGTGTTTCAGTTAATCAATAAGTGGCAAGTAATGTTCTTTTCCTTTTCAGTTTAAATGCGTTGTTTCGTAATACCCTTTAAATGACTTCACATGGAGTTCCATTTATGAGGACCTTGATATCTAATTGATTTATTTTGCAAAAATGAGTTAGTGAATTCGGGTAGATGGGAGTCATTTTTTTTTTCTTGTATTAAATGAGTGGACATGCGATTTCATACAAAAACTGTCATAAAATGTTACTGATAAACAATGAAGTACCTTGAGAACAATGGAGAAGTGTGCGCCCTGAAGGAAGCATTGCAGCACAACCGAACAACACGCTTTTGGAGTGTGATAAAGAGCTTTAGTTTTATAATTTATAAAACGTTCTTGCCTACACTAAGTTACAATACGTTAGGTAGGGATATACGAGTATACAGTATAAAGGAAGCTGGTAGAGGATGGTAGAAAACTTATTAGCTTATTTATAACGCCGACTTGAGATCAAATCTTCTTAGAAATTTAGTCAATGTGTGTTTCCCATGTGAGTTTATTGTCAATGGCAACTCTTATGTTTTTTGTGGTGTATGGGTCCCGTGCCGCTGAGGCCTATTTAAAGTGAGATCATACTAAAGTTTTGTTGAGTTTTTCCTTTGTTTTCACGAAGGTGGGGTAGCAATTTCTTTGGAGGAAGTTCAATATTCCTGAAGCTTTACCTCTGATGTAGTAAGTACTCCTGAAGCTTATTCCTTTTGATGTACAGTATTCAAACCTGACCTTTTTCTTTAGTGTCTAGTGTATACACAGGGTATCTCCGTACACCAACTAAATATGAGATGGTTCGTAAAGATTGTTCAGAATAGGGAATAAAAGGTACGCAAAAGGGCCTACAACTACTGTGGGTTGATTTCCAGTCTGATCCTATTGAAAGATAAGATTCCAAATTGATACAAAAATGTTTGTCATTTGTCTGACATAAGGCCATTGAAAATGCATATTCAGTGAGTATATTTATATAGACAGTTTCAACCTTTATGAATGATTTGGATGAATTAAGTTGAACTTACTGATTAACAAGCAATGAATATTCTCAGATAGGTAGAGTGACGTTGTTAGAAAAATTGGGACATATCTTGTCTCCTAAAACTATGGACATGAGAATGAGATGAGAAAAGTTTGCCTGTATGGACATTCCTGATTGCTGCACTCTACTAGTGAGAGGTTCATTGTGTACTAGGCGCAGATGCAATATGGGGATGTTCCACTTGCCCGGCATTCTAGCCTGCAATACCAAGATGTTCTTCTGCTGGGCAGACTGGTGTGTGTCAGTCCCACCTCGGAGAGATTGAACAAACATCCCGTGTTGACATTAGGAGTTACTGCAGGCAATCATCTCTTTATGAATGATTTGGATGAATTTGGATGAATCAAGTTGAACTTACTGATCAACAAGCGATGACCAATTCTCAGATTACATTTCATTTCATTTATTATTTTAAGCATGGAGGCCAACCTCAGCCCATGAACTGTTTTTCTGTAGGACCGTGCATACATCGAAACATACAATATCAAAATAACATATATACAACATAATACAACATAATAATGATAAAATAAATATGTACAAAATAAATACAACATAGTACATACACTACAAATACATATGAAATATTTAAAGGAGATGGGGATTACTCATCAAGGGCTCTTGATTCCATATACATGTACTTACTTAGATTACGTTTGAAATTCATAATAGATAACTCATGTTTAAGTTCTTGTGAAAAAGAATTCCAGCACTTTGCACCAAAATAACTGAAACTCTTTTTCTTATAAGAGATCTTAATTAGTGGTATTTAAAAATTAGAATTCATTAATTAGAGTGACGTTGTAAGAAAGATTGGGACATACCAAATCTCCTAAGTCTTATGATATATGGACCACTGTTCACCCTAACAACTGCTCTTCTGACTGTATTCTTGAGAGGTGCGGTTTACAGTGGTCCTACCTGATTTATTAGATATAACTTTTGATTTAGTATCTGGAGGATCAGCTATTGGAAAGCATGTCAATGCGGCCTTGAAAGATTGAATAATTGTTTGTAAGACAGTTGAGGGGGTAACTTGGTCTATTTCTTTGTTCTTGGTACTCCTGAAGCTTTACTTCTGATTTATTTAGTACTCCTGAAGCTTTTCCTTTTGATGTATTCCATCCTGTCATGATTCTTCAGTGTCTAGTGTACACACAGGGCATCTCTATAGTAGAAAATTTACCCCTAATTTACCATGTTTCAAGGACAAGACATTTATACCTTTTTTTTCATTAACATAAAGGTGTCCAAGACCAAAATCCTCAAATTACTTCTTTTTTTTTCCATTAACATAAAGGTGCCAAAGACAAGAGTCCTTGAATTACAAGTTCACACACAAGAAATAATCAGTTCACCATTACTGACCTCGTATTCCTTACAAAATCTGTTGGCGTATTAGCATCATGCTGGCTCAGAACAAATTGACGCTCACTTGTGTCCTCCTTTAATCCATCCTCATTGTCCTTGCAAATAAGATTCACTTTCAGGATGATGTCTTTCAACACAACGTCAGCATTTGTGCTTGTATTTGTGAAGACATTTCCCTGTTTGTGATAGAAATTTACAGTCAGGAAAACCTTTGCATACTTCCTTGTATCACTGAGATTCATGGGCTTGTAATACTCAACTACACCTCGCTCTCTATTTCTGATCCGTAGGATTCGGCCAAGAACCCACTTGTTCTGGTCACTTTTTGATGACACTGCAACATCATCATACAATCCTACCGCGCTGCCGTCTTCAAAGTGAGATCTTTTGCTGGTCTGTTGTTTGCCTTGCACTCTCGTTGTTCTATCTAATGACAATTCCCCACAAGGTGCATAATTATAATACCTGGTCATTTGTGTCAAGATAAAAAAAAACCAATGCAAGAGCATGACATACAATTGCTAAATTTGGTTCTTTTGTATACAAGTCTCATTTTGTTAACCTCTTTGACAGTGGCAGTAAACATAAGGCAAGTCCAACATTTCTCTGCTCATGCCTTAATTGAAGTGGTCAGGTGCAGATGCGATGCTGCTTTGTTCTTTCTGGTTGACTGGCGCCCAGACCTGAGATAATGATTTAGATTTTGGTGGTGAGTCTAAATCTATTTTCCTCTTTTACAGTGGCAGTAAACATAAGGCAGGTCTAGCATTTCTCTGCTCATTCCGTAATTGAAGTAGTCCAGGTGCAGATGTGATGCTGTTGATTTCATTCTGGGTCATGGGGGCCCAGACATGTGCGATCACTTTTCTGATCACGTCTTTTAGATACGCCTTCTTTTGCGTCATTGTCCCGTCCTCTGGGAAGTGTTGTGGTATGTTGTTGTTCTGTATTCAAGGTAATAAGATTTATTTTAACTATTATAGTATTACATTAGTATGCACATCTTTAGTGAAACCTTGATAATTGTAATGATAATATTATTGATTGTGATGATTATACTGTGAGGTGGTTAAGATTAATGATGGGCAGGCACATCAATTTTGTGAGTCTTTAGTAATCATTAATCAGTTACATCATCACAGTGGTATACATTTTTAAAGTAAAGCACAATAAAAAAAATAAACAAAGCAATGTCAATACATTATTTAGCTCCCTCAAACAATGTGAAACTAACACTGAAAAACTTCTGAACAAATCTCACTACACTGAATAAACTTCTATCAAATATAATGTTTGTTTAGACTGTACTTTAGAGTAGCATTACAATTTCAAAACTTACAAAGCATCCAAACATAATCACCATGTGACAAGTATGGTAACTAATTATCAGTGTACAGTGGAATCTTGTCAGAATGAGCACTGTCATAACGAGGCAAACTTTTTAGTTTCAAGTATTGTCGTACTAAACAAATTTTACAGACTTTAATACTGAAAATATAAGTCCCTAAAATTAAGAAAAGCATAAGCATTAAATTTCATTGAGCAAATTAAGTTTCCAAATTAATGTTCAAACTTACCGACGGCATAGAATCGCAAGGTGGTCAGAACTTGCAGATAAACGGCCAATGCTGTAGTCGGCTCTTTGGTGATGAAAATTGTTGTTTGTTTTGTGAATCGGTATCGTTGCAAAATTTTGTTGTCGTCGCCATAAATGTGAAAGGAGATTTTTTTTCTTTCAACAAGAGGTCTCTTGGGTCTCATCATTTGAAATATTTTGTCGTAATGGTGTCTTCTTCTCTAAATATTTAATTGATTATTTACCACCTCCATGCTTAGCAGCTTTATTACATGAAGAGCCATGTAGTCCTCGAGTGAAAAATTGAAAAAATTCTTCCGTTTGATAGAAGTATGCCATTGCGTTCTTTTTTGCATGGCGTAAATTGTACTCTGCGTTTATGTTTGCAAGAGTGGCTAACCCCCTCGATGATATTCAGTCTTTGATAAATATTTATTTTAATTGTAAATTAAAAATATCCTGTGGTTGATAATTTACCATCTCCATGTTGAGCAGCTTCATTACAAGAAGAGCCATGTAGTCCTCCGGTGGAAAATGGAAAAAATTCTTGTTTGGATCTAGCCTAGACCTAAAATCTAGGCCTAGAGTCTACTCTTTTCTTGTTGTTATTAGTCTAAATCATTCACTTCAGTCTTGGCAACTCTTGGATGGCATTGCCATTGGGTCTAATTTTCATTGGAATTCAAGTTCAAGTCGGTTCATCTTTTAATTGCATTAATAGCAATACTTACTTCGTCTTGTTTTTCGACGAGGGCTACCGCCCCCCGTCTCACCACTCTGGATACCGTCGCATTGCTGCATCCATGAACTGTCGCTGCACTGTCTAATACACTTCCAGTGGCAAAGAAACGCAATAACACAAAGAGCCTTGCTTCTCTTTGTGGCATGCTCTAAGTTATTTTCTAGTCGGTGTAAATTGACTTTGTCGGGAGGTCCAAGGCAACAGACAAATTTATTGAAATTAGTCGGTGGATTTACAGAATTTAGTCTGTGTTTTCCACCAAAAATTTTAATGAAGCAAGTGACTGTTGAGTGAGGTTCCTTTAAACTGAGCGGCACAGTCAAATACGATCCTAACCTCCTGCTGCTTCTTCCTTTTGAGTACAGACCTCTTTATAGAGTATTATCGTACTATAATGGGGGATGTGGTGCAGGTGGACCACTATACCGGGGTTTCCCCCTACTCTTTTACCTTGTTGGGTTTCATTGGGTTTACCACATTATGATGCGATAAATACCAAGGGCTTCCTTCTTTGCACTTTCTTTCCTTGTCAACTTCTTGGTCGTATCCTTTCCTTAGATACTCTGCCATTCCAGCGCAGGATTTTTGATGGAGGGTTTCATTTCTTGGCAGATCCGGTATCAATAATGGCATTTGTGTGACGCCATTTATACCAACAATCACTGTAGGAAGTTCATTTTCACTCCTACCGTTGAATAGAGTCTACTCAATCAAGCAAGCTGTGAGGAATTTATCTGGTTCTCCATACATGGACTTTTGATCATTTTTCAAAAGGTGTAACCAGATTCTAACTTGGGGGGCAGGGGGGGGGGGAGGCATTCCGAACAACTAGATTAACCATTTTTAGACTACATGTATACGCCTTTATACTGCTACCATACTATACCGGTATGTAGGATGTTAATATACTACACCTGGATACAGCCTTTTTCATCAGATGCTTTCTGCAACACTGTTCCTTTACACTCTAACAGTTTGCCATCGTCTGAGTCCACAGAAGGAATGCCTCATTCTTCTGTATATGATTCTATCACCTGGAAATGGCCTGCAGCAACTTTTCCTTATTGGTGATTTCTTCTTCTTCTTGATTTGATTTTGTTTGACAATCAGTCACAGTTGACTATTCTTGTCACACACTATTTTATGAATTAGTTATACCGGTATGTACAATCGTCATAAATTACTATTTGTAGGATTCATTTTCTTTCCATCCCTTTTCCTTCTGCTTATTTTCTTTTTTATTCTTTTTGGGGGGAGAAATTTATGTTAATTAATAAATTTAGAAAGAGACAGCCAAGCAAGTTGTACCAAGAAGTTACCAGCTGGTAACTTCTTGGTTGTACGTACTTGTGTTTACGCGCGCATGTGCGCTCAAATATCACCTCTGCATGCACATGTACATGTACATGCCATCTTACCAGTCTTTGAGGTACATTTCGCAGACTTTCCGTTTTAAACCTAGGTCACTCCGGCGTAGGTGAGGGGGTGCCAGCTAGCTTGTGAAACTGGGGGCGAATTGTTAGAAAATTAAATGGTCAAATTAGTAACAAGTATTGTGGGCTTTCTTGGTGCAAGAAAAAGAAAAGAAAAGAATTTAATTCAATAGATACTTTACTAAGAAGTTTCTTTTTCAAGGCTTTTCTTTTTCATCCTTGTCTTCTTTTTCATCCTTGACGCTGTCTGTACTGAGGAACTTGCTGCTGGGTCATTTTTGCTTATCATTACCTCAGATATGATACACTGTATATTATAGATTTAACTCCAATTCCTGGACTGAAAGACTCTGTCCCTTGATACATGTTGTTAGATTGAATGCATCCTATCTTTTAAGTCCACCTTTAAAGGTACATTTACAATACTTGATTTGGCATTTCAACAATGTTTTTGTTTACCTGCTACTCTTGGGTTTCTGTTTCAACTCTTCAACAGGCTCTATAGATACATTCCACACACTTAAAATGCAATGGCTCTTGGCACATTGCTTTGCTTTTTCCTTTTGTTTGTCTTCCTTCTTGAGTTTTTCCAAGCGTAACTTTTCAGCGACACTCTTCTCCTTGGTGTTTTCTTCTATTCTGGTAGAGCTTCAGGAAAGCATTCCTCTGCTGCATTCCGTACATCAGATACCTCTCCTTCTCAACTGGAATGTTGTGAAGGTAGATCCTGGTCTTGTTCAGGCTCCACAAGAGAATGCCCTTCAACGCAACTGTGATTGCATTAGGCTTTTTTTGTCGCAATTAATCTAGGCCTGCAAAGATTCTCTCAGCATCTAAGTTATCTTCGGGGGACGATTGAGTTTGCATCTGTACCTCGTCGCTAACCTGATGGAAATGAATCAGCTTGCCAGAATTTTGAGAAGAATTTGCGGACCTCGGTACCGTATACCTTGAATTTTAACATGTATTTTGTTGAATGAAGGTCAAAGAATCGGTGAAGGTCCGTGAGACAAGTCTTTGAGGGACAAGCAACTAGTCTTTATTAATCATCAATCGGTCACATCACAATGATATATTTTGAAATTAATCACAATTAAAAACAAAAGCAATGTCCATAGCTTTTTTCGCTCCCTTAAACAATGTAAAACTGACACTGGCTGTAACAAGAAAACACTTTTTTTACTGACAAACTTCTGAACAAATCTAACTACTTTGAATAAACTTCTATCGTTGGAGCCATTTCATCTGCCTCCAGGTCCAACCAGTCATCAAATTCAGGACAAAATGCCTGAATGGAGCGGATATCATCCGCCCCCTCAAACTCATTTCTGTACTTTATAGATGAGTAACATTACAATTTCAAAAGTGTCATAAAAACTTACAAAGCGTCAAAACATAATCAACATATAACAAATATAACTTGTATGATTCTATTGCCAGGAATTGGCTTACAACGGTTTTTCTTTGTTGGCGATACTTTACTAAGAAGTTTCTTTTCTCAAGGCTTTTCTTTTTCTTCCTTGTCTTCTGTTGGAGCTGCCTGCACTGAAGAACTTGCTGCTGGGTCATTTTTGCTTATCATAACCTCAGATATGATATATTTTAGCTTTAAGTCAAGTTCCTCCACTGAAAGACTCGATTTCAAGTTCAAGTTCAATTTATTTCTCCACAAATGCAAACATAGGGAGCTACATAAAATAAAATACATACATACAATAAAATAATAGAACATTTACATCATATATAAAACGACTCCAGTTGGAGCAATGTAATGTTTTAAAAAGAATAAAATCAGCAAATGTTGAAGGGGTAGTCAAAAATAAAAAATGATTTGTTGAGGACTACCTCCAAATATAAGCACTTAATATTCAATTCTGATTTACACCAATACAACACCATTCAAAGAAATAATCTTCATATTCCTTTTTTCACAACTACAGTTGGTCTTCAATCCCTTCTACCTAGTTAGATTGAATGCATCCTATCTTTTAAGTCTACCTTTAAAGGTACGTTCCCAATACTAGATTTCAGAAATGTTTCCATTTACCTGCTACTCTCTGCTTTCTGTTTTCAACTCTTCTGCTCTATAGATGTACATAACATTCCACAAATTTAAAGCACATTGGCTTTTCACTTCTTGGCTTGTACATAATCCTTTTCGCATTCTTTGTGAGCGACGAAGAAGTGACTGGCTGTTGGTGGTCATTTCCTTCCTGACAGTGGTCGATCTTGTCATCAAAGACGAACTGGTCATCGCTCTGAGAACCCAAACTTCCAGGACGGCTTGTAATCATTCGTCGTGCGTTCTACCACGTTTTGTCGCGTAAAAGGAATGAGCTTGGACCTACCCTACGGATGATCTGCTTCAGTGATGAGGATGAAGAGGCTAGTTTGTGCGAGCAATTTGGGCCCTTGATCCGAACCCAGTCTCCAACCTTGAATGTTGTTGGTCTCGCGTTTCAACGTTTGTCGGTGTACGCTTTCGATTGCTTCTGCTTTTCTGTGATTTCTTTTTCTTTTCTCTGTGACTTCTGCAAATGGTGGAGTAGGTGGTTGGAAGATATTTGACCATTTGACAGTGCTGGCACAGCATTGTTAATCTTGTTAATTATAT
>BEXV01000268.1:250940-261099 GCA_003118195.1 Hemicentrotus pulcherrimus | reverse complement strand
AATCAGTTTAATCTTGGCCATCACAAGAAGTGGGTTATTGATGTAGACAAATGCTCATGTACCATTTACAACTCTTTTCATGTATGTTATTACCAAAGAAGAAGAAAAGCCAGTCAGTCACTCAATAGTGTCTGACAGTGAAGTCTAGCAAGTAAACGGGTTTTCTTGCATAATTTGAATATGAGGACACTGCTAACGTTTAAATTTCACAGATATGACATACATGACATATTCATATTTCCTGCAAAATTCTACAGCATTTGAGGTTGGCTGCAAAAGGGACAAAGTACCTTTAATGTGGAAATGATATTGTACATAATTTTTTTTCAATTTTAAAGTGACAAAGTCCTTTGTATAGTTCGCAGTGTAGTTCACCATGAAGTCTACAAATTGCTTTGTCATTTCATGCAATTTATTAGTATAGTTATACTATTTACCATTGGTTGGTGTTCATTCGGTCCGGGGTTTGATTCTATATCCCCGCAAAGAAGCAGAAGAACGAACATGACCATCCGGATCGCAGCAGTAATATTAATGCACTCTTGCCATGTTCCAGCTGAATGTCGTTTTGTTCGGTGGTTGTGAAACACTGCAAAGTGGACCGCAAGTACGTCTAGCATTACCTAGTTTCCAGCAAATACACCAACAAAAAAAAAATCTTAATTGAGGTTGAGTATTAATATTTATTTAATTTGATATAGATTTTATCATATTTCATTGACGTGATGTAAAACAAATAATATTCCAAATTGAACAATAAAGAGTGTCCACTTTCTTTCTGTGCCGAGTGTATATTGGAAAGTTAGCATGAGCTATACCTGATCAATATGTCATTTTGTGTAAGAAAAGAACGATTACCTGATGAAATTTAAGCTTCCTGACATGGTCGAATGGGTGAGTGCGACTGACGACCAAGGCTAGTGTTAAGGACAATAAGGTGAGGAGTATATTAAGACTTAGATGGTGAGTTCTTGGTGGTTCTGGAGGGCGGTTGTATGTACGGTATAACTTCCTGCTGGGCCAGTTCCTTCTTTCGCAATTTGAGAGGGATCTTATGATCGGAAGGAAGGAACCAATACGTGAACGCCAAACTTCTGTTGTTACGCCCATTATCTGCACAGAGAGAGAAAGAGAGAGAGAGACAGACAGACAGAGACAGAGAGTCACAGAGAGAGAGAGAGAAGGGGGGGGGGAAGAAGATTTAAATATAAAAGTTGTACTCTGAAAACCTAGAAAATTTCACGATGATAAACAATAACTTGCCCAACCTGCTTTCTGAAAAATGTTATACCATGGACACCACACAGTGCCTCGCACACTAATGAAAGGTTATCACTTTTTTGATTTGGAGGGGTAGTTGCCATTCTACGGGGTTCCAGTTTACCCGGTCTCCCGTATTTATTGTTTCATTAGAATACTGATTTTGTTATCTTCATGTATATTAGGTCAATATGAGAAGCGATACTAAACAAAATAAGCATGATAAGAGAGACCGAACTCGAACTTTTGATATTATCAGATTGAAAAAAATGGAGTGGTTTGTCGAGTCGCATTTTGGCACGACATCACCATTGTTTTGCGGCTATTTAGGCCTATTGGTGATATGGTAATCTTCATGAGATTTGCTTATCTTACAGAAGAAGGAGGAAGAAGAAGAAACGGAAATAAATTGCTTATAGGCCGTCAATCGTTTTTCCGGGGGATCATAATTAGGATATTAAATGGTTCATAATTCCGAAGGCTCTTAATTCCGAAGATGATACAGGGTTCTACTTTATTTTCGGATTGATTAACTTTCGGAATTACGAACCCCTTTTCACTTGCGGAATTATGATCCTTTTTTTATTTCCGGAATTATAAACTCAATTATATTTTCAGGATTATAAGCCTGGCTCGGAATTAAGGAGACTTTCTCTTTTTCGGAATTATGATATTTTTTTCTTCTTTTTTCCCCTTTTAATTCACGGACCATTTAATTTTAGAAAAGGAACTTCAGAAAAACCCACTTATCATCAATTTTGCCATATTTTGTATAATTTAACATACTCGGATTTACATACACGCCCACTTCTTACCCAACACAATTAACAAAGACAGCACTGGCAAAATAAAACGAAACTAGCATTTAACACTAACATCCACGGGCTTCAGTAAACTTTCGATTTCCGACATCGACGTATTTATCTTATTATCACATTCTTATTCTACCATCTCCCAGGCATTTCTAGGTATATGTCTTTTCTTATGTATTACTCTGTTTTGTCGGTCTCGTAGACTGTTGATTTCATGGATCTTCGATCTTTTGGAAATATAGAAATTGTTCCTTCATTAGAGATGTCAGTCTTCTGCGACCTTCTCCCAAAATCACCGTTGTAATAATAAAGTCAAATGTCAAGGGGCAGTTCCATTATTGACTTTATTAACTTGTATAAGTCAATATTTTTGTATCATGCCCATATAAAATTGTGTATACGAACATGACATGGCATGGAATTATCACTGCCACTCTGATTCTCTTCTGATATGCCTTTTATTCAAAGAATATGTAAAGGGGCGGTAAATTGATTTAAATCGAACTTTGGAGCTATCAATCCAAATAATGGGTGATTTATTGAGCCGCTTTTTGCTTTACAAACATAGCACGTCATCATGATGACTTGTTTTGTAGTTGTTTGTAGCATGAAATATGGCGCTAACTATTATAATCCAAGTTTGCATCATTCAGGCAAATATATTTCGGCAGGTAAGATGTCTGCGACACATTCCGGACGTCCAAATTTCCCCAAATAGCATACTTTGTAGAATCTCACGCCTTGAAACTCTCACATTACCTGTTCAATAACAAATATCATTCTCATTAGATAATCTTAAATATGGGTTATTAAATCCCGGACTCTTTTTGCATAAATCGTTCGGCATGGCAAATCGGACGAATCTTGGTTGGTTGGTTGGTTTCATTTAAGATCATAAAATATGAAATACAAAGATCATAACACGTTAAGAAACAAATCACTAAAATATCTTACAAGGACTATTCTAGAAGATAAAAAAAATGCTGAAATTCAAATGAAGATCGAGGGACTATCTACTTCAAATCAACCGACAAATTTGATTTCTTCTTCCTTGTGGTCCAAAAAATAACTACAATAAATTGATCAATTAGTTAATAATAATAATAATAATAATAATAATAATAATAATAATAATATAAACCAAAAAAACCACGAGACAGCTAGAGTTCGTACATATTAAAGATTATCATCATTACAACAAAAAGATATTCTAGAAACTAGTAGCTAAATTTAATTTCAGTTTGATTGAAGCGTCTATTCCCAGAAGCAAAGAAAAAAAATAACAAAGATTAAAATTAAACTTTCAAAATACTTAATATATTCAATTTCTAGGTAGCCTATTAGTTGTACCTTTTTTTCTTAAACAATCAAAATTTATCTAATTTTCGAACATTAAGAGGTCAGTCATTGTGCAATTTATCACCACGATTGAAAAAAGTACGTTTGCAATGTTTTGCATTAAGCCTATAGTAATTTCACCTATTCTAATTCTAAAAATAAACTTCTCCTGCAAGTAATATGCAGCCTCATCATGCAAAATTGTGTATATCAAAAATAAATGTAATTGCGTTGGTAATTGTGAAGAGTATCCCAGTGTACAATATGATGAATTATATGCACAGACATATGATATAAAATACTTGTTTTCTATATTATTCTTCTAGTACGATTTTGCAATATTCAACTGTGTTTTGTTAGCGGAGGACCTTACTACATCAGCATACTCAAAATTTGGTAAAATAACTGCATTGAACAAAAGCGTCAGACTTGATTCATTCAAAAAAGAACCTAGCCTTCTAAGAAGACTCATCATCTTAATAATCTATTGCATACATTTACAATATGAGCATTTCATTTCGATTCGGAGTCTCCAGTAACACCAAGTATTTTATATAATCGACCTGGTCAATACGATTAATATGAATTTTCAGGTGTAATCAACAGTGTGCGCGAAGCATTCGTTTGCTTCCTATCGACATGCACACCTTTTTTTTTTTGAACAATTTATCTTTAGTTAGCGTTTTGGCCGAGTTATCATCATCACCATCGTCATTATCATCATCATCATAATTACTATGTACACATAACCTTCATATATACCGAGGACAATCTTATTTTTAGAATTCTTCCTGAGCACCTTGCAATCATATTTTGCTCAATTTACACACGCACGCACACCCATATACACGCAAAGATTATATAAATATTTGGCATTTGGCATCATCTGATTTACTAAAACACAAGTGCGTATTAACACATTTTGGTTTCTTATTAAATTCTGGTGCAGAAACCTATTTAATCTACTAAGTCGTGCAAGGACCAGTGAAATGTCAACGAGTTTCGTACTGTGGATAATTAACTTACAAGTTAAAAGGTGAAGACCAGTTCTGGACATGCGATTGCTTTATGAAAGAAACGTTGTGGAATCGATCAGAAAAGGTTGATTATTTAGCATATCAGTATTTGTGTGTACTGCAACTTCTGCAAGGTTCTGGAATCATCAAAATGATAAGAAATTTGGCCGGAGAGAATTTACCAAATATATCAATTAGTACGCGGTTTCTCGTCAAAATTTGTATCATCCCGTATATTTGTCAAAACATATTCTTTCACATGATTGGTAATACGAGCTTCCATTTCATTTTTTGAGAGGGGGGCGTTTCCAAAACTGGCCTATACCTTTAAAGGTAATACATGAATTATATCGTTTAAAAAAGGATGACCATCTAATTAGTTGATGAAAACATATATCATTTTGGGAGATTAACATGTTAAGAAAAAACTAAAGGGGTATCAAAAGGGGAAAACTTAAACATTTGAATTACCCTGGTAAATATTTGCCACTTAATTAGTATTATTCTATATTTAAAAAAGTCATAGAATTGACATAACTCAATCAGAATACATAACATACATAATTATGGAACAAAGGAAAATAAACTATATTCACGATTTTAAAAAAACAGAACCATAAGAGTGTATTCTATGAATAGACAGTTGAAATATCACATGACACTCGATGACTGATTTTTGCATTATGTAAGTGTACGATTACCACTCATTGATTTGTTGATTTTATAAATATATTCAGAGCCTGGGACATTTATATGATTTATTCTTCGGAGAATATGAAATATCTATTTTCATAACAAAATACATTTTTGTAGCATTTTAAAATGGCTTTGACAGACGTGGAATTGGAGCGAGAAATTACTTTGAAGCCAAGTTTGACGGAAATGTGACAAACAACGTTGGAGAAAATAAGAATGAAGAAAATCAAAAAGAAAAGAACCCCGTTAAACATGGTTAACATTAAACATGGATGTCACATTTTCTACCCTTCATGGACTTTGGACGAGAAAATTAATGGCGACATTATCGTACCAAAAATGACGATTTGATTACAATTTTCTACTTACCTGTGTGGTTCAGGTAAAACAAATTGGAAAAGATAAAAGGAGAGTTGATGATCTCACTTATGACGATCAGCGATTCCTCAATCTTTACTGCCAATTAATTAAGGATTGCGAGTAAGTTTCAGCTTTGTCCCGCCAAACGCTTGGACATGAATTCCCCAAGCGTTTGGCGGATCCTGATGTGATGTTTTGAAGGATTGGTTGACACACCTTGCCTTGCTGCTAGTTAAGAAGACTAGTTCGCTCGACCGCAAAGTGGAAAATGAAACAAAATTATACTAGGTACAACATGTAGGCCTACGTTAATAAATATCTTGAAATGTGGCATGCTGCGATTGGTCGGATTAAATCTCGTAATCGATTACACGTGAGTACAAAGTCAATAATGTGAGTCTTTGTTTAGATATAGAGGGTGTGCATAATTGTAATCCATTTGCCTGAAATATTTTGTCAGGCCCTTCAAGGAGAAGCTACACTGCACTACCGTGTGAGTCAAAAGAAAGTTAACACTCAGAAAATTGTCATTTATCTTAAAAGTCAGCTTTGTTTTGAAAGAGTGTTATATCCCAAATCGTTTGGTATAATTTTTTGTGTGGTACATGTATGTGTTCACGCTTGGATAAACAGGTGGCATTGTTTGCGAGAGTTCAAAAACCGTTCTGCACAAAAGTATTAAAGTGAGAGAACAATTAAATGTATCAAATGAGATGCATTGCATATGCTTTTTTTCAGAAGCAAAGTCACACACACACACTTTAAAATAAAATGTTTTATTTCCCCAAATGTGTAATACAAAGAATACAATTGCATAAAATGAACGTTTTCAATATTGATTGCTTATAAATACAAATAATTTAACAAAATCTTATTTGCAGTATATCAATTAGCAACAGAGTAAACTTATAAGTACCGAAACATAACATATCTGTCAATTCTAACTGTTATTAACTTATATTAAAAAAGAACTTAAACAAATCTGGAGGTAATTTTACTGGACCAGTGCCTGCTCCTCCCTGCCCCCTTCCCTCACACAAAACTATCCACCCACGCACATACTCACTCACACACCCATACACATACATAGACACGCACACACACGCATACCTATTCTGCTATTAGGCCTCATTAACATAGCATTATTCATGTGGCGAGTGTCTGCAGCTTCAGGACTAGTCTAATTCTGGACCCTTTTTATTGATTTTTTTTACTCGCCGACTACAGGCGTTAAAGGTATTATGACTCATTTGCAGGCCCCCAACAAATGAAAAGGCTAAATTCCTAAGGCATTTTAAAGTAAATATTAAGTTAGAACTTCCCTAAAAATATGGGGGCTTGAACATGTGTTAAGGTGGGAAAATAACCACTATTACTTGTCGAATCGACTTAAGAGCTATAGAGCCAGTATGAGGGTTAACACATTCGCTCCCTATATTTCTTAAGAATTGAATTTGGAACCTCCACAACGAACAAATTAAAATGCCACTTTGTACAATTTCGTTGCCATAGAGAAAATAAAAATGTTTAGAGTGAACAAAATGACGCCAGCAATGATTGTATATCAACGACTTTGTTAATCATGATGCGCAGGATCTTTGTAGTATTACAATCACATTACTGATTTAGAATAATATTAACTAAACATGTAATACTTGTTTGGAACAAATATAGGTGGGCTGTTCCAATTTAAACCTGTGAGAAAATAGAGCAAAATAAGTGAGATATTGCTAAAAATAACAATGTAATGTAGATTCATGATGTGAACTAAATTCACCTTTCATCGCCATTAAACGCAAATTAAAAAATTTCTGACTTTTTAGTGTGGCCTTTAATCAAAATTTTCACTATGATGACGTCATCAAATAAATGATAAAAATCTTGACGAATTCAATAGGTGATACGTATATCTACGTACGTATCACCTCACTCGACTTGAATTCGTCACTTTGACGAATTAGGTAATACCTATGCTAATGTTTAACATAGTGAAACATGCATTTTCACGATTTTACATTATCGTATTAAATGCTCTTCCAATTATGTTCTATCCATATGTCAATTTCATCTGTGGTATTTGAAAGAAAATACTAATTTAGAGCCCCCCCCCCCCCCAAAAAAAAAAAAAAAAAAGAGGGGGGGGGAGGGGCTTGACAATGACGAATATTAGTTGTCGAATCGAATTAATTACTACCAAGTCAAAAAGTAATAGTCTAGTTTCAGACCATTTACCGAATGGTCGTACGTTTTGTACTGCGCAAAATTCAATCACTTTGAATTCGGCCATTATGGAGCTCTCACACTCTGCCGTTTAGGCCTACCGTCTACCTGCCGGGCTATTAAAAAACAACAGAGTCCAGAACGTTGGGTTTTGAGAGAACTTGTCCCCGGCCGCAAATTCTTTTTTAATCTTTTCACCGTTTCGTTGCCATCTTTTGACCGTTCTCACCGGGCGCACACCGGGTGTTGAACGTGCTTCTACTGTCTTTACCGCCCAGATTGACTTTTGTTGAAAATTTTGGCCATTTGGCCATACCGGGCCCATACCGGGTCTCGAACGCTTTGGAAACACCCGTTGGCAGTCCGTTATGAACACTGTAATATAATGAGGACGGTATGAATACGTTATGAAGACGGTGGCACGGTATCAACACGTTCATGACACGTTCACAACCCGCTTACAACCCGTTGCAGACGGTGGATTTTTTTTTTGCCCGTTCATCACCGTTCTGTAACGGGTTATGAGCGTGTTGTGAACGTGTTCATACAGTGTGACCGTTTTTATAACGTATTCATACCGTCCTCATACCGTTCAACACCGTCCTCTTGCCGCTTACTTGCGGCCGGTGCCAGCCGGCCAAGGTTTTGAACATGCCCAAAACTTTCGCCGGGTCCCACCGGGTGTAAATAAGCGCCAACGCCCTATTAACGTGTTGCCCGCCGTTCTCCACCGTCCCCAGACATTTTCGCGCACGGTGGCACACGGTAGGCCTACACGGCAGAGTGTGAGAGTCACTTTACAAGAAGTGAGTTAATAGGGACTTTTAGATTCGCACGAAGACAATAGGGATTTCTACGGTCGACGTCCCTTTAATGCATTGCCTTGAATGGACGTCACACGTATCAGTCCACGCAAATCTAAAAGTCCCTATTGATGTAGACAAATGCTCATGTACCCTTTACAGCTCTTTTTTGTATGTTATTACCAAAGAAGAAAAAAGCCAGTCACTCACTCAATAGTGTCTGACAGTGAAGTCTAGCAAGTAAACGGGTTTCCCTGCATAACTTGAATATTAGGACAGTGCTTACATTTGAATTTCACAGATAGTACGTACATGACATATTCATAATTCCTGCTAAGTTCTACTAAATTTGATGTTGGCTTCAAAAGGGACATGGAAAAATAATGCAGCATAAAATAATATAAGTTAAATACATATATCCAATGATTGATCCAAATCAATGGTAAGCCCTAAGTTGCGATTGATATCAACCTACTGTAAGACAGGGCCCAGATCAGAGCAAAACTGATTTCTTAAATTTAGAATTGTGCAAAAAGTGAACGGTAGGTACTCACATGAGCCTTTATACAAAAACATTTTTCGGCAGCATTCACTCTTTGGTTTGGGGAGTTTCTTGTGATCGTACAGAATATGGATAATTACAGTCTTTGAAGGACTCCTCTTGATTAGGAGAAGCCAAATTGTTCAGGGATTTATAGACCATTATATTTAAATGCAATTTCGCAAGAGCTTTCGATCCGATATGTAGGCTACTCAAGAAAAAGAAAATAGGACCATAAGGCTCAACTTAGACTGTACGGCGAGTCCTTCTTCGTTTCAAGATAATAAACGCCTTCTCCTTTGCTCTTATCAGCCCAGTACCCCATATTGGGACACGGCACTGTCTGGTTGCACTGTAAGAAGTCGCCTTCTTCCATGCGATGCCAATTGGTCGCTGTTCTTATTGAGGCGAATTTTGCAGTGGGCGAGATTGAGACGGATTCGAAGAAGAGATCTAAGGAACGCATATGATCGCAAACAGGATCTATGACGCAACCCGGTTGAGATTCCCCACCATTTGGGTAAAAATCCTGATGGCCCAGCTGAGTTGATGAGAGAGAAAATCGGTTTTGTATTAAATCAAAATGATGGGTAAAATATCTCCTGTTTGAAGCCAGGAGGGCTTTTTATTAAACCAAGTGTTAAAGAGCGCCCTCCTGGCTCTCTGTAGGAGAAGAAATGATAATTATAATTATAACGAATTAATGATTAATGTCAGTGCACATAAACGAATAACAATGCATTTTTGAATGAGAATGAGAATGCTTGTATAAATTAAATCTATCGAGCGGCATTAACAAATAATTTGTCACATTAAACCGTAGGCCTAATCACTTTTTCTTATTCTCTGTTTGGTTAAACACCTCGTGAACAGAGCATAATCTAGAGAGCTTGTAGATATTATTTGAAATGAGTGTAAATCTACTGATACTAGACAATTAACATTAAACGCGATCGCGAAGGCTTTCAACTTAAAGGGAAAGTCCACCCTGAACTTAAGTTGTTTTTAATAAAAGCAGATCAGTGAGAGAAACATATCAGTGAAGGTTTGACGAAAATCCGACAAAGGATACAAAAGTTATGAATTTTTAAAGTTTTAATTTTGTGACGTCAC
>BEXV01000268.1:174942-187869 GCA_003118195.1 Hemicentrotus pulcherrimus | reverse complement strand
TTTTTTTTTTTTTTTTTGGTGAAATATTAAATTAAGTTTCAGGTTTAATAGCACAATGCAATGTGATTTCTAGTATCTCAAAATATCTCACCTGTTTGGCTTATCACATTTTATTGATAATCTGAAGTGAGAGAAAATGTATATTTCATTAGAAGTATCCGGTTTGTCAAATGGATAGGACAAAATAATATACATGTACATGTACATAATTAGAATAATGCAAAGTTGAAGGCACCACATAATGTCATGAACTCATCGTTTTCATTTTTATTCTTTTCTTCATGTGTATTTTTCTTGTGACCTTTTTCATTTCTCTTCCTCTAATCTGAAGTAACCCTTGTCTTTTTTTTTTTGTTTCTTTTACTTCAGGACTCTTCAGTTTTATGTGCTACTGTTGAAAACCCTTTGAAACATCATCACAATCACATGAACTGGAAATCTCTCAACTCTTAAAGATGAGCCTAAGGTGAAAAGCTGTACCAGAGCACTCACATTTTGAGAAAGAAGCTCTCACTCTTGGAGCTCACCTCAGCCCTAACATCCTTCAAACGTTCTCCAAACCAGTCAAGAACTCGACGGCTCTTTTGAGCACAGTTGTGTGACAAACGGGAGGCTTCGCTGAGACATCCTGACTTGATCCATAAATCAATTCAACCAATCAGGTTCTTTGACATTTTGAACCTGATTAAATCCACCAATCAGAAACCTGCCTGTGTTTGAACTGACCAATCAGGGACTTCCCTGTGTTTAAATTAGCCAATCAGCATGAAGGAAGAGGACATTGAGATAGCCATCAATGTAGTGATTGTGGGGAATGGAGCGGTGGGCAAGTCCAGCATGATCCAGAGGTATTGCAAAGGCATCTTCACAAAAGACTATAAGAAAACCATAGGAGTGGATTTCCTAGAAAGACAAATAGAGTAAGTGCTAATAAATCTAATCCAGAAAATGTTTCAGTTTGACCATGTGTTAGTGGACATATCAAAATATATACTGTCAACATGAACAAAATGTATTTTGCAGTACTGGTATTTATCAAATACATCATGGCACTGTTGCAGCATACAATATAATTCATATTTTTTGATAACAAACAAAATCTAATGAAATAATGATATTCATGGAAGGTCATGTTCACGTACAGACTTGTTTGTGATCTTTAACTATTTCAAGGACTTTAGAAGAACCTTATTTCATGAAAAAAATTTTCATGCAGAGCTACAAACATGACATCTCAGCTTATTGGTACAAATGGATGAATTTGGAATAAGATCAAGATACAAGCTTACTTTCAAAATGGGAGAGCCGGAACATCCTGGGCGTTAACATCTGTGTCCTCTGCTGAACAAAGATATCATTTTGTTGTTGATTGACAGAATGATGCAAGTAATGGAGACTAATTTATTTTCCTTCTCGTACCATTTCAGATTCAATGATGAAGATGTAAGGTTGATGTTATGGGACACAGCAGGTCAGGAGGAGTTTGATGCTATCACTAAATCATATTACAGAGGTAAGCATTGCATGTATTTATTTGTAATAATAATAATAATGACAACATTTATAATGCGCACATGCATATCCACATGCTCAAGGCGCCTTAACAAATTTTGGAAATTATTACCCCGGCTTCAGCTGTACTTCCATTACAGCATTCTAGTGTTTCAAGAAATTAATTCCTGCCATGTACCCATTTACATCACCTGGGTTGAGTGTGGCAAATGTAGATCAATGTCTTGCCAAAGGACATTGTGTATTTGTGTCTTCACATACATGTACCTCCTCCCTTCACGTTTGAATTATTGCTCCTTTATTGAACGTAAAAAGAAAATTGAAATTGAATCCTTTGAGTGAGAGTGGAGAGTTGAGATTTTGCATAGTGAGGTGGTTCAAACACTTGCCTGGAGATGCAAAATGTCAAGGCACAGCACTGAGGTCATCTTGTAATACAATCTACATTTGCCACCCTCAATCCAGGAGAGGTTAATGACTTCCTGGTGCACTGTACATGTAACAAAAGATTCCTTGAATGGTAGAGCATACAGTATGAGAAAATGGTGTATTGGAAAGTCTTTTCTCATGCTTTATGTGATTTTCTTTTTGCATTTTAGATTTATTTCTTTGATTTGCTCTTGCATCATTAATATTCTTATTTATTATAAGCAATTTGGATTGTTTGGAAATCAAATGATAAAACACAGCAGCAGCAACAACAACAATAAAAACAACAAAAACCAACACTAATGATTATTTTTGTTGTAGATATTATTTGCCTTTTGTGGTTCCATTATCATTCTATTTTGTTTTCAATGATATCTTTTTAATTTTGTTAATCCTTCCAATCATTAACAAAAACAAAACAAATATTATTTAAACATAGTTGTGGCTTACATGTTTAAATAATTGAAATCTCTCCCAGGAAGCATTACATTTATTTTATTAAAAAAATATTTAGTGCTTTTTTATCGCACTCTCTCACCTCCAATAATGCTTTTGTCATGCAGGTGCCCAGGCTGGTGTATTAGTCTTCTCGACAGTAGACAGAGACTCATTTGAAGCTATTGATAAATGGAGAGTAAAGGTTGAAGATGAAGTCGGTAACATTCCCCTCGTCCTTGTACAGAACAAGATAGACTTGGTAGAGCAAGCTGTATTAGAACCGTAAGTATGGAATGAAAATTTGGTGCAATGTTTCCTGAGCTACATAATTCTTTTCTTGGATCTTGTGGTACTAGCAAGTTGTAGGAGAAACAAAAGCATGGAGTGAAAAATAACATTATTCAAACTCTTTTTAAGCTCAAGGTATACGCACTCCATACAAACATAAGTACTGTAGGCTTGGTAATAGAACTGCAAGTATGAAGTCAAAATGATTATCATTATTATATTTATTTGAATTTGAATTTTAAAGATTTTGAGATTTCAAACTTCAGTCGAAAAAGCAAAATCTTTACTTTCACTGACATGTTTTTTTTTTCGTTTTTTTTCTACTTTTAGTCAAATCAACTCAATCCCAGTAAATAATTGTTTTAAAAAATAATGTTGTACAGTACAGTACATGTACCATATATTCAAATTTATATTTTAACTTTCGTGAGATGAGATAAAACAGTGATGTGGTCTTAAAAGTTTTGTGAGATACATGTAACCACTTACAGTACTGCAGACTTTAATAGTGATGACAAAAAACAAGATAGAAAAGAATTAGTTGCTTTAGTGTTAATCCTTTTAAAAAAGTATTGAAATACCTGTGCCTGTAGTTTTTGTTGTTGTAATTTTGTGTTATTGAACCAGCTGCTGTTTTTCAACTCTTTCTTTTTTTTTTTCTTTCTTTTTTTACATTTTTCTTTTTTTTTTAAGAAATCAATATTTTCTTAAGAATTTGACTCCAGGTACAAAAATACTAAATATCAATGTTACCCTTAGAATATGAATCAGTGGTGTATTATTGAATGAGGTATTCAGCGAGGCAAGTTTCCCTGTTTTAGCGATCTCTTTGAGAGAAAAAAATCCATGTTGAAGTCTGGCGCCTTTGATCCTTCAAATCTCTCAGCCCACTGAATAACAATAGAGACATCCATTGCTCTTCTTCCTAGGGCTCTCCTTCCAGCCGCTTCTCAAATCTCTTTCCTTTAATCTCAAAAATCAATTACAGTGGATGGATATTATTAGATCATGTATCGGGAGAGGCAGTGGTTGTTACACTGCAGCTCAATAGCAGCTGGACTCATTATGCATGTTAGGCCTGGGGGTATTTTACACAGTTTCAAGTGTTGGACAGAGCAGGAAATGAGATGCAATATTTGAATGGATTTTATATAGTTAGAGGGAATGATGTTAAGTGACGTTATCTTTACGATCATTTGCAGTCTATTTTTGCATTATTTGCTTCCATGGTGATTACTAGCCGATAGTTTTTTTTGCAATGCAGGCTACATGCAGATGAATATAATATCCATTCTTTTCCTTTCTGTACAATTTCTATTCCCGCTTTATATTTTTTCTCATTTTCTTCAATATCTTTAGACACTTTCATATCTCCCTTTCTCTTTCCTTTCTTTTTGTACATGTTTCGTTCTTTTCATTGTATTTCCAGATGTTCTTTGATATTCTTCCTTTAGTCGTTCTGTTCCTCCCATTCTAACACACCTGCTATCCTCTTACCCTCTCTGTCTCTCTCTCTCTCTCTCTCTCTCTTTCTCACTTTCCCCTGCCCTCCTCTCTATCTCTGTTTCCTATTCTTTGCTCTTGTATTATAACTCTATACATTTATCTTCAATTATCACTTTCCATCTTTTCATCTAAATATTTTTAAATGTACATGTATATGCTGTACAAAAATAACCATAGTTGTTCATGCATTATCAGTTGCACCTGTCTCAATACTATGTCCACCCTGTCATCTCACATTGAATACAATTTACAAAAATACATGTAACATTAAATTGTATTTTCTGATCATAACATATACATTTGATATGCTAAATGACTTAGTCGAATGAATTTTGTAAATAGTAGTGGTCAAGTTTACTTTGCCTCTCCCATTTTGATGATAATAATGAATAATATTTAATTTTTATATAGCGCTTAATACAAATGGTTCTAAGCGCTTTAGAAATATACTATGCCCTGATGTTGTTCAAGATGTCCATACCGTTTGATGTTCATGATTGTTTTTCTGTGCTTTGATAATCCTCAACAGAGAAGAAGCAGAGGCCTTAGCGAAGAGGATGAAGCTAAGATTCTACCGGACATCGGTCAAAGAGAACCTGAACGTAGAGGATGTGTTTCGTTACTTGACAGAGAGGTACATTGAGAGGATACATTCTACAGAACCTGAAGATAACTCAACAATAAGTGCCAAAATTGGTAAGGAAATAGTGTAATTTTACTTTTCGTGAGGTTTTGATGAATTTGATCTTGTACTGCTTTTTTGTAATCTTTTTATAATAACTTGTAAATATTGTGCTTGTATTTTATTGTTTCAATAAAACACATTTGAAAAATTTATTTAAAAAAAAAGGGATTGGTAAGAAAAATGTAGCAGCATCATCCATGTGTATACACCGTATTGCAAACATTATGGCATTTTGGTTCTGGAGTTACTGTACATCATATGGCGCTTTTTCTGTAGCTTAGTACTTCTTGTTTTGTACAACCCTATGATACCTAATGGCTGCCACACATTAAAAGCTTCAATGGTAACAAGATTCCAATGTGAGGTCTCAAACAATGTACTGTAAGCAGTTTCTGACAGTCTAAAGTTACAGGCTCATCCCCGCTTATTATGAGGAATGGGCGCCTAGCTTTATGCATTTTTACAAGGCCCAAAAGAAACAGCTACATGTACATGTATGTGAGGTGTTTGTAACCTCTTTGCCAACATGATTTGTTTGAAGTTCTCTTAGGAATAGAGTATGGTAATACCATAAGTGGAAGGGGTCAAAATGTAGATTTCCTTAATTTCAATGCATACCGTATTTGCCGGCGTAAACGCTGCAGTATTTTCGGGAGAGAACAAATCAAAAAGTCGGGGTGCGGCGTATATACGGTGACAGAGTAAAAAAAAAAGAAGAAAATCAAGTCAAAAGCAGCACATATTTGCACATATGGGACTACGAATGGTACAATAACTATACCACTATAGAACAGGACATTTCCACACATCTTACGGACAATTTTACCTTGCATTGTTGACATGAAGATGCGAATAATCTTCAAAAAACAACATCTGCCGATAGATCTTGATCAAAGTTCGTGCCAATGCATTGCAAAAGTAAAAGAATAGGCCGTTTGACGGACCTGCTGGCATCACAAAAAACTACAGACTAAGGCATCGGTGCAGGATGGCCGCGCGGTCTAAGGCGCTGGTTTCGGCTTCCAATCTACCTGTGTCTGCAAGGGTATGCATGTACCCTACAATGTGTGGAGTAGTAGATTTTGTTCTAGGATTCTTATATTTAGTATACTTATGCCTATGAAGTAATGAATCGATTCTGGCGCCGTCTTATAAAGAATCAATTACCACAACTACAACATAGAGATAGGAGACTGCAAACTTTCGATTGATTCTAGAGGACTTACGATTGATTTGGATCGATCGTAACTCTTTATAAGTTGTATGACGGGGTCTTCCAAGTTCATCATTCTTTTATTCTTCCCCCTATCCTGCAGGTATATTCAACACATCTACCACCCCTTCAATGCAGAGTGAGAAAAACGGCAACGATAGCAACCCGACGATACAGCTGAAACCAATGAAGCAACGAACAAAGGGCAAGAAGAGTGCCTTGAAATGTTCATTACTCTGAGGAAGACTTCCTTCCTAGGAAAATGTAGATAAGATTTATTAGATTGGTAGGTATGTGTATTACATCAAGGTCTGGTAGCATGTATGTATCGGGTGAGTTCAATCAGTTGACCTGCATGTACCGTTATCAGGTGACCTACATTACATGTGTCAGGTGACTTTAAGATATGAATCGGGTGACCAGCATGTACATATATCAAGTGATCACCTTGTACATGTACATGTACATGTATCAGATGACCTACCTATACAGTAACTGTATAAGGTGACACAAATGGGTTGTGATGAAAATTTATTTTAGTAGGTAGAATACGATGTGTATTGAAATTGGAGGATTCGTCAGTTGTTTTCACTGACATAAATATGCATTATAGATAATGGCAAGAGAAGATTATAAGAGATTTGGAGAATTAGTGACCCTATATAACCCCAATATAATATGGTTACCCTAAATATGATGGTTTTTCATTGGTCTTATGTGATGAAATGCGTGGATTTGATTATCGGTTCACAAGATTAAATAATTTTTATATTTTCAGCAATCTTGTGCATCTGTCACCTTGGTTAAACATTAAATTTTTCACAAAGGCATATTATCTCTCTTTCAATTTATGAATTTTTAAATGTATTATGCACAGGTGCATGTCTCTTCTAATTATTCAATGCCAATTTTCTGCAGTTCCAGTGAGTTTTCTAAGTAGATTTCATTTCACAATAATATTTACAAGCCACCAACACACTTTTCTCCTTGTGTGCAGTAGAGTTCCACTAGAAACTAGAAACCGCTTTGGAGAAACAACACTGTACTGTCTGTATAAACCTTTAAAACCCATTGAGAGAAATGCTGGATAGGTGTTCATAGAGTTATGTTATCATTATTCATCCATGCACCAAGCAACGGTACAGTCTATGATACACAGGTGGATGTATTCTTTTCAGGCGGGCAAACAAAAAGGTTTTCACGGAGCACCTCCATCATCATGTTGGCTGTGATTAGTTTTAAATGAGCGAATAGTGGGACTTCTCAAGGATTTAAGATCTATGGATATTTTGGGGTCATTTTTACAAGTGCTATCTCCAAACTGGTCTGTAACTAAGATCATTAGATGTCTTCAGCCACCTGCATGTAGCAAGGTATTTTGTGTTCCTCTTTCGTCTCTGCAACATTGAAATTGATTGTTATATTGTAACAAAGTTATGATTTCATGTAAATCTTGCTATGTCACTTGTACTGCTACTTGAACCTGTGTTTGTACTAACTCTTGTGTTATCAGTTTCTTTTTATATTTAGACAAAGATGTTTATCATAGTATTCAATTATTATATTCCGTATTCTTTTACATTTGTATGATCTGTAAGATTCTCTTGATTTCGCTTTGACTAAATTGGAATCACCCAAATTGCAAAGGACATGTATCATAAACATGTACGTATGTGCATTGCGTTAAAAAACCAGGGCTTACCCATTCATTATGCAATTTTCACTTTAGACCCTACCCCTTATTCTGATGCGCTGCTCATTCCATAGCTGCAAAATCATAAAAAGCTCAAATTAAATTAGATATCACTGTGAGAAAATGACATTTTTACAACAAATCCTAAAAGAGCACTTGCAAACAAAAGCAAACAAAAGTGATTCTTTTTAATACTCTGCCTGATCACAGTTAAAATCACATAATGATATGCGTCTCTATGCATGTAATCTTTTGATCTGAGTTTGTAATTAGCCCTGAAGCCATGTGATCTTTGCCTTTATCTGATAATATGCCTTGACAGCAACTTGCAATGAACCTTGATGTATGAAAACAGCACTACTCATATACAACTTGAAAGATTTACATATATACTATTTTTGCCTCCCTCATCCCATGTATACAATACAATAGATATCACTATGAACATGACTGACAAAGAAAGCGGACAAAATATACAGTTCCTCAGGTAGACAAAGGAATTTCCCTTCACTGCTGTTATGTAAAAATGTGTAGAACAGGTGTCACATGCATTTTCACCTGTTTACATAATAGCAGAGAAGGGATGTTCCTTTGTCTAGCTGAGGAACTGTATATTTTGTCTGCTTTCTTTGTCTGTCATGTTCATAGTGTATATACTGAAAACAGAAAGACTGTACCGTACTTATAGAAACAAAATGAAGCACTGTTAAATGAATTTTATGATTCACAATGACTATATAAGGCCTAGCTATCTTTGTTATCTATATGCAGCGTTATTGTATTATGGAATTAGGTCTTTATTCGTTAGATACTGTACGGTACATGGTAATACTTGCATTGCCACCTTTTACACGACATTGGTAGTATAGGATCTCATTGAGTCATGGAAGTATATGTTTGTTTTTATCCCATCAAGAATTCAATTTCTAAATGTTATTTACATAATGCTAGATGGAGAAGCTGTGTATAGATAGTGTTCTTCTTTAAAGCTTATCTGCCATAGTTTACAGGAGGGATAAGACCGCTCTGCAAGGTCACTGGACAGGTGGTTATCTTATCAACTCAGCTCTCAGTTAACATAAGAAAAAGAGGATCATGGGGGACCAATGGTCATTGATTAGGCAATTGTTTGTTATATAGAGGGCGCAAGTAGCTACAAGTAGTGCAGTGGGCCTTTAAAGCATTCATTATATTGGCAACCTACTTACATGTATAATGTATTCATGATTTTTATGTGTCAGTGTGTACCTTAGAGTTTAAAAAGCCGTCCAGTTTGTACGCTGTATTCGCTATTAAAAATTAAGCCTTGATTTCTGTATTCTCATAACATGCCAGTAAATCGCCAAGGTGCTGGTAATTATTGATATAGATATAGATATTCATGATGTAAATGGGATGACTAGATTTACTCGCAGACCCAATTTTACACATTTTTCATTGAAAAAAAGAAGTGAAAGATGCATTCCAGCGTGGGAAATGACATTTTGCAAAAATTCAACCAAAAAAGAAGAAGAAAAACAGAAAAAGAAAAAAAAAAGAAAACTTGTATTTACTCTGATATTTAGATCACTGCAGATTTATTCAATATATCACTTCACACAAGGGTATTAGCAACGAGATATACAGGGATAATGCATACAGCAGTACAAGCAGTTGTCAAATTTGCGCCAGTATAGTACTATGAAGATGACCTGAAGTATATACATGTAAATCAATGTATAACTAATTATTTTTTGCTTTTACTACATTTGTATCCTCGTTCTTTTATTGTTCTGTTGAAATTTTCCATGTTTCTATCTCTCTATAAATGTCTTTGATGGTGCACCATGTGATGGAAAATTTGAGGTCAAGATTGATTGAGAAATGAAAAAAACTGTCTCTTCTGTTCATGCAAAACATGTAAAGAAAACTGGAGAATCGAGTAGCGACACCCAACAAAGTTACCAAGGACCTTTATTTCATGAAACTGCATGAAACTACACTGTATAATAAGCTATATTACGTACTGAAATCATCATGTTTGATTGGTTACTATTACGCCTCTTGACACAATGCTCAACGATTGATTGTAATATGGATGGATTTGATTTGATCTCATTTGCATAAATGCAACCAACCGCTACCTATGTGTATCTTAGTGTTAAGGAGTATCAGGTTTGTCAATGATGGTTGCAGGTATTTATAGCAGTTTATGAAACCGGGTCCCAGATGAGAACGTATGTTTGGACCAAAAGACAACAAAGGATTATGATTCTAACTTTATAGCCCGCTATGTAGTCAATAGGATTTGGTATGTTTGATATAGATTTAGAGTGATTATATTTATTCTAGAATCAGGTACTATTAGTTGAATCATTTTTTCTGTAAAGGGTGTATATATCTTTCCTTTTACCTATGAAACTTTCTTCACTCTTTCAAGAGAGGGGGATGGAATAATGTATATTCTGCATGGTTTTTCATGGTGGATTATGGAAATGTTTCTGCATTTGAATTCTTATTCCACCTTCATTTTTCATTCAGACTTAATTGTGTAAACTTAGCAACAACAAAAAAATCAATACTAGTTCAAATGTGAAGAACATTTTTTTTTTAAACAAAGTCTACATTATTCCATATTCTGTCCCACTCAAGCTCTCTTATACATGTATCATGATGCATTGGAAATTATGGAGAGAAATAGGATATATGGCATTTTCTTTTGTTTATTAATTTGTATTTCTTTTATTTTATGTTTATTCTTGTAAATGAACCGCCATTTAACTATGATCTGTGAATTGTTAATTGCTGGTTTCCGGAATTTTCCAAAGTACATGGTAGGCCTACTCTCCTCTATTTTCCGCCTGAATTTCCACTTGAAATTCTTTAATTTAGACTAGGCAAAAAAATGATCAAATATGTAAATGGCTTCCAAAGACATAGCATGAAGGGATGCAAGTATAATGTGTTATGTGATATTCTAGTAAGATTTGTTTCCTTCATATTCTGTTCATAAAGCCTGCTTTACTTAACTAAAGTCTCTTAAGTGTGTGTCCGAAATATTCACAATGTATCCAATGCATTTGGTTTATTCAGTAAGTTTTTCAAATCAAATATCATCTCATGTATATGGATATGATGTAAAGAATTTCACAGTTATGTGAGGCTAGTGAATATCTGCAAGTCGTCTCTTTCTTTGTATTTTTCTTTTTTACATACCCGGTACAGTACATGTCCATCAATAATTTGAGGCTCAAATTTGAATTTAAGGTGATATTGGCTAAAATTGTACATGTATGGAAATCAACTATGGAAGGTTGATACCTTGAAAAATACCTAGTACTGATTTTATATACATGAATTGCAAAATTAAATTAAGATTGATTAAAAAAAGCTAGAGATTTTGTACCATGAACGAGCAGCATTTTTGTGTAGAAGTAAAAATGTAGGTCCTTTGGAAATTTGTTTGAGAAGAGAGGTACTATTTTAGCCATGGTTAATATCATGAAAGATACAGTGTGTTAGTTCACCATTCATACATCCTTCGATTCATTCCTCCCATGTTAGGAACTAATGCAGTGATGCCACATAAACAACTTTTTAGGATCAAGTGCACTTCCTTTAAAAGATGTTCACTTTCATGTATAGTCCTCCGAAGATGTTCTTCATGGCTATCAAATGACCCTGCCCTAAAAAGTCCTTTCACATTTATGAGTAATAAACAAATGATATCAGTTTGAAAATCGGTCTCCAGAGGTCTCTAGAAAATTATTGGGTTTCACACTTTCATTGCTGCTGGTTCTATCTCAACAATATTTATATTGGTTGCATCACAACACTGATATGGAAAGCCTATCCAAAAATATTTCAGTAGACCAATTTATATTGATAGTTATTAGTGAAATGGGAAATTGGAAATAGAAGGAGTTCAAGACATTTTAAGTTAGTACTTTCTACATGAAACTTTGATACATGTATGGCATTGCTTCAGGAAATCTAGTAAATTTTTAATGTTAATGTACATTGTTATTTAAATGTTTGATGATATGCACTGCTTACCAGCATCTGTAGACAAATCCTATTCAGAAGATATTTTTGCTCGATATGAATTCATCAATAACAATGAATTTTAAAGAATGGAGAGATGGAAAGATAGAATTTTGTATAAAAATCATTTTATGAATCCATTATTTGAAAGATCATAGTCATAAACATGTATAATAAAGTTAAACACAATGGAAGTCATGCGGTTGTCTTTTTGTTTTGCTTTCATGCTTTTATTTTATGTAGTAAATTCTTTGTAGCTCAGCACACCCTATCAGTAAGACTGGGAAGATTCTGTGAAAAGTTATAATCCTCATTGGTGATTATCAGGTTAGTGACAAATATGTAACAAGTTTTTCACAAGTCTCTTATCAGTTTCTTTAATCCAAATTTGGCCCTTTCCTTATAAAAGAAAAGTTTGATATCCCACCATCTTGAATTGATTAATGATTGTTCCACTAGAAAACATGATTTGTAAGATTACCGGTATACACATTTGTTTATCAAAAATTTAGAATGCATTGTTAGTTTAAATGTCATCTGATAATGTAATGGATGGTGGGCCTTGCACATCTACCCTCCATCTAAATCCAGACTACCCTCTACAGATAAACCAATGGATAAGACAAGAGAAAGGCAATTTACATCATTTTATTCTCAAATGTAGCACTTTTGCACAAGTTTATTACAGTATATGATTATGACACGACAAACTATATTTGGGATGGAACAAAACATTATCATGGTTGTAAAACGGGGACACCAAGTCAAGATGTCACAAGGTGTCCAATATCTTAATATTGCACAGTTAACAGGGTATTAAAGCAAATCAATATACTGGTTAAACATATCAAAACAATAGTTTTCACAACCATATCAGAGATATTGCCATTGTTTAGGGCAACTTTTTCTTGATACAAGGACGTAACAAACTATACTTTAATATTCTGTCCGTTAGGAGCTAGAAGGGCATTAACTCATAGGGTGGTATTCTCATAAGTTAAGCCGGGACCAAGTCTAGACTAAACAAGAATTTTAGTTTACACTTCTATGGAATGTTAGGTTTCATCTTCCTCCTTCAATATTCATGACAAAGAAAATCTACCAAAGACTTTATTGAAATTCAATTCATATTCATACATT
>BEXV01000268.1:11233-21703 GCA_003118195.1 Hemicentrotus pulcherrimus | reverse complement strand
GGGGGAGGTAAAATGCTGTTTTTTCATGACTTGCTTAAACGCCTTGCACAAGCCCATGTATTTCTATACTCTCACTAAAACCGTTTTTGTAAACCCCTGCTGCTAAGCCAAACCTGATCCTAATCCTATCCCTTTTCCGAGTTCTAACCCTAACCCCCACCCTGATCCTAATCCTATCCCTTATCCAAGTTCTAACCCTAACCCCCACCCTGATCCTAATCCTATCCCTTATCCAAGTTCTAACACTAACCCCTACCCAGACCATTATTCTAATCCTATAACCCTGATTCTTAAGCCTAACTTAGTACTAATATATGGTGACAAATTCAAAAGTTAAGTCTGTATTCAACTCCTGTTGAATTTTGTTAAATCTTCAACAAATGTTTGTTTCCAGTGTGCAGGATTAAACTGGGGTGGAAAGCACTAGGAACAGTCCATCAGAACAATGATGAATTATATTTCACTATGCTAATTCATTTTAAAACTGTCTTTTTAACAGTAAACCAAAAATTCACAGGAACATTTTTGGTATGTATGAATTCAAACTATGGTTTTGTAAATGCACTTGTTTTCTTTTACATTATAATTTTGTATGCAATCATACCTCGCTTCTTCCTTCATTTTCATTTTCTCTGCAGTAACTAAATGTTTGATGCTTCTGGAGGGTAGCTGCCAAGGTTATATTCTGAATCCAGTTGTGGGGGTAGGTTTTATATTTCAGTATCATGTCTATCATAAGGTACAGTTATATGAATACTGAATGCTACAGTTAATATTAAAGCTTAAAGGTGATATGTTGCTTTCAATTAGCGTAGCTTAATTATGCAACAGCAAAATATTGTCCTCTTAATAGTATAATTGATCAGAACTGTGCACGCTGCCCTCAATTATGCATTGTATAATTTTTTTTTTTCTTTATGTAGGAATTTCTCAATATGAATAAAAAATGATAGTGATCTGCCACATTGATGATAATAGTAATTAAACATTTTGTATAGTGCAAAACACATAGGCATAATTGCATGTCCCTATGCGCTGGATCACACATATGCTTAAAGGTAAATACCAGTATTGGAAACAACCAAGTTTTTAAAAATGAAATGGAAGCTCTCATTACCAATCATGTGAAAGAATATGTTTTGACTAATACATGATGATAAAAAATTTGCCGGGAAACTGCGTACCAATTCTTATATTTGGTAAATTTGTTTCTCTCATGGTTTGTGAGAGATATAGGATAGTCCCTTAAACATCTTTCTGTGTATAATGCTTGTAGCTTCAAAGAATGGGCCAAATTTCCTATCATTTTGATGATTCCAAAACCTTGCAGATGCTAGATGATCAACATTTTCTGATCGATTCCACAATGTTTCTTTCACAATGCAATCGCATGACCATAACTGGTCTTTACCTTTAACAGCTGCTCTGACTGCATTAGCTTTTTGCTTTATTCGTCATTGATCTATTGTTGGGTTGCGATTAGGTTTTTGTTTAGGTTTCACATGAGAGCAATTATGAACTCTGTGGTTTGAGGGTTGAAACTAGGAATTCAAAGAGTGTATGATCTTGCAAAAAAACCCAAATATGGCTTGATCATGTGTTGAATTTAGAATGTGGAAAATGTCATACACATGGCACATGAAGATTTTGTTCAAAAAAACATAATTAAGCATTATAACAAATATAAAAAAAGAATCATCTGAAAGATTAGATAATGCAAATGTTCATTATTTCAAGTAAATGCAAATGTTCAGAAGATGGTCAATGAAAATGAGTATCACATCAGCTATATTGTACAATTAGTACCATAGGTAACGTGCTGTGTCCTTACTGCTTTCTTTTAGCCGGAAGCCATTACAGGTTCATCTAGGATGAAAGGGGGCGGAGCAACAAAGTTGATCTTGGAGACGTGTTTCCTTACTGCTCTTTCATATCTCGGTATCTCCTCTGATCCAAAAGACAATGTTGAGGTATGGTACCATTTTATTTCATTTCCATACTCTTTTAAGGGTTCTACACTTCATTTTTTAATGATAATAATAATAATAATGGAGTATTGTATAGCGTCATGTCTGGCACGGCTACCATTATAGTGCTCCAGTATTTTCAGGAATTAATTCCTGCCAGGTACACATATACCTCATAGAGGTGGAGTGTGGCAAATGTAGATTAATTACTCTCTTGCCAAAAGACATTGGTGCTCCGACAGGGATTCAAATCCTGCACCCTGTGGTTCACAGTTCGGAGACTCACCCACTGGACCACGACATCTCTTTCAACACACAAATACTTGAGTACATAGGCTCTGGAAGTAAAGGAGTAATTAATCATGGTTTTGTACTTTTAACCCAAAAGTATGTTTAAGAGAAAAAGAAAGAAAGACAGGGAGAAAAAATAAGTGACCTGCCAATGGCACAATGAGGTATAAAAAATGCTCATCTGACCGTAATTAAATGCCTAAAACCCCGAAGCTAACGGGGGCTCCACCCCCGGACCCCACCAAGGGCCCTAAGGTGTTCTCACGGATGCTCATCTGACCGTCATTAAATACCTAAAACCCCTGAGCTTCTGGGGTCTCTGCCCCCACGATGCTCATCTAACCGCTATTAAATACCTATAAAAAAACGAGCTTCCGGGGGTTATGCCCTTTGGACCCCACCAAGGGCCCTGAGGCGGGCCCCTGGATGCTCATCTGACCGTAATTAAATACCTAAAACCCCTGAGCTTCCGGGGGGTTTGCCCCCTGGACCCCACCAAGGGCCCTAAGGTGGCCCCTGGATGCTCATCCGACCGTAGTTAAATATTTTTAAAAATGAGCTTCTGGGGCTCTCCCCCTCCCTGGAACACATCAATGGCTTTAAAGAGGGGCCCTGGGTGCTAATTTAACCATTAGTAAATACCTAAAGCTCAATACAGGGCTCAAGCCGAGGCTTATGCCCTGGACCCCACGCCAATTAACGCTCTACCTGATGGACCTGATCGTTAATACTCCCCTTTGAAAAACGTTCCGCGGGACCTGCATGTAATGTTTTTTTTCTCATTACGTCACTGCCCCTGGAATGTTTGCCCCCCCCCCCCCCCCCCCCCCNNNNATCCCAGATTTTTCCGGCGTGCCTGCTTGAGCAGGCTTAGGAACTTAATTGTAGTTTCCAGTTTTAACAATTTCATCCCCACTTATCAATCACTTACATGAAGTAAACTGCGGCATATGTAAACCGGCCAACCCTTTTTGCACAAGAATTTTGTAGCATCTCAAGTTTTATTTGACACATTCTACATCAGACGAATGCAGACAAGGATGCAGAAGATGATTCCAGCAAACAAGAAAAATTGATCACCAGTCTCTTTGAGTGCTACAAACAGGTTTGGGAGACTTCTTATCTGACGTCCAAGGAACAACTCTCAAAGCTAATTGAACCAGCTGGAAAGAGGTGAGTGTCATAATAGGTAGAAGCTCATAGAATCTCTGATATTGGAGTCAATATTTAAATATTGTCTCCATTGCCAGAATTTGGTAGAACACTTGGGAGACAGTCTTCCAAAGCTTGCTCGTAATTTTAGAAAGCGTCTTTAAGTTTGAACTATAATGTAATTATAATTGCAGAGGGGCCCCTATTTTTTTTTTTGTGTGTGTGTATGTGTGAATTAAAACAAAAAAGCACTCGGATAATAAAGATTCCTTTTCTAGTAGGGTCGAACTTGCTTTTGTGTCGCGTAACATCGTCTTTTCCAATATAAGTGTGAACCATTACCTTTTGTGTACCAAAACTTTCTTATTTTACATATGTTAGAATTGTTTTTTTACTTTTGTTTTTTGAAACATTAGTGATACAGTACCATTACAGCATCATCTAAGCAGCAGAAAACAAATTTGATTAGCCTTTTAAGGGTTCTCCTTGCAGAGACTGCTGCTGCAACCAACTGTAAATTGTAAACAAGTATCTGTTGATACCTGAACTGGATATTTTACGCAATTGCACAATAAATACAACAAACAAATGAAATTATATTAACCTGCTGAATGCTTTTGGGACACAGCACATTTTGCATGTATTCCAGATCAAGTTATTATAGGATCAGCACTTAAGGAGTCAATAATGAATAACGCTCTAGATATCATTATGACAAACAAGGATTGAAGGGATTCAACCCTTGTAATAATTTGTATTGTATTAAAGCGGAAAATAGGATAAATAGAATTGCAACATTTTATCGGCGGATATAATAAGAAAGTTACGAGTGCTTAAAAATATGCCAATCGCAACTTTTTGGTCACTTGATGATGACGTATTCACAGACAACACTCCTGTTTGTTGTGCACACAGTTATTATACATTTCTGTTTATCTCATACGCACCTTCTCCCTTGGGGCACTAATCAAATTATATTGAGGGTAGCGCATCATTAAAGGTTCTCTAAACAGAAAATATCCTCCTATGTCCTTTGTCCGATAGATTTTAGTCAATTACATTTTAGCCATTTAGTGTGTTGGAACGAGTGGGGAAGTTGTCTGGCACTCTTTAACACTGACACTGCCGATTCAGTCAATCTGAAGTACCCATTAGTATAGCGATTCCAATAAAAAATAAAGAAATTTGTAACATTTTTCACATTTTATCCAATTAAAAAAAAAAAAAATTACCAGTCTGCAACATCTGATTTTCTGCTTTCTTTTACAATCATTTACTACTAAGGTTGGAATTCCCTTTAAAACTCTTTTTTTTTCTTCAATTTTTGTTGTTGTCTCTCTCTTGCACCTTCTAGTCTACTTGACAGTGGTCATGTGTACTACACTGGCTGGGGTACCTGGGGTCTTCTAGGACTGATTGATGCCTCTGAGTGCCCTCCTACATTTGGATCATGTCAGTAGTATTGTATAAAGTTTATTTTAAATAGTGTTACTCTGGGGAGTGGAGGAGAGGGAGAGAGGAGGGGTGGAGGGGTAGTAGTACGAATATACTGGGCATTGTATACTGTTTATACTCGGTGTTCCCAGGGTCATTGAAAAACCTGGACATTCATGGGGAAAAAATTCTTCTGGAAAGTCCCCCAGTTATGGAAATTCATCGAAATTCTTCTGAAAAGCCTAGAGTCCCTGGTAATTGATTGTGGATGTAAATTGTGTTTGGCTATGGTAGCCCTCAGTTTGAACTGACAGTTGCGCTCTATTTGTGCGCTGCTTGGATGCTGCGACAAATACCAAAATGGTATTAATCTTGTTATAGAAAAAGCAAAAATGGGTAATGAAAATAGTCTCATTTGGTTCTCAAATTTATGTTGAAACCCTAGCTGATACTATTCATTGTATGGTGGGTGATGATAGTAATTGACAATATTAATCTACATCTGATTGCTTCAAGTCTGTACAAAGAACAGATTTACTGTAGGAGTTCTAGCATCACATACAACTGATTGTTTTACATATATGAATAAGGAATAAATTATGTTTGTTAAGTGATTAAAACCATTTTAATGTCAGATACACATGTACTTTAAAATGTTTCTTGTCAACAGATTTTGATGATATCAGAGGGTTTTTGAAAGGAGGACTTGAACCACTAGAATCTCTCCCTCAGAAAATGGTGAGATGTTGTTTTTTTTTTTATTATTAATATTTTAATATTTTGCCATCTAAGATGTTGAAGGAACTGTTCCTTTTCATGTATGCCTCAGCTACATTGTGGGAACTTTCCTTGTAATCACAATTAAAAAAAATGTTTTTATTCATGATTAAATAACTAATTATAAAATAAAAGTTCTTATGCTTTGCGTATTACATACATGGAACACCTACTTATCATAAAATATTGCAAACGAAACTGAACGACTGATGTCAAATTGATTCATGTTAGACGCAATGTTGTCTAATGTTGTCTTGATCATCTGCTTTTTACCAAGCTAATTTCCCTCTCCCATGCTGAAATTAAAGAACCTTACCCTTCGCCTGCCGGAACCGGGTTGTTCCTGTACTAAGCCAACAGAAATGACATGATTCAGTTTTCAAAGGGTTGAGGTCGGTGGGTTCGCACTGTCCATGTGCAAAAGGTTATAATTTGCTGCCACCAGACTTGGTGGAAATACAAGTCTGCACACAGCAACATCGTAATCCACTCAGCAAATACCTCCTCGTCTCTCAGAGAGTCTTTGGGTGGACCAATTGTTAGATAAGGTCTCTACCATATGGGGAAAAAACAAGAGCAAAGCATAAAGCTTGTTATTCATAAAACTAAAGGCTAATCCAAAAGGTGTCAAATTCTCCATGAGACTCCACTTATATGTGTATCTTTAACTAAACATGTGATCAATGTTTGTTTTTATTTGAAGAACACTGCCATAGGTCATCAGGATCTGTTAGGAGATGAAACATCTCTGGAATTCTTCAAGAAATCTGTTCTACCATCCATCACTGCTAAAGATACTGTTGTATTCCTTGTGCCTTCAAATGGTAAGACCAACTTCATTAGGTTTAACAAAAACTGTTTTATTAATTTGATTAAGACACACACATACTCTTATACCTGCATGATATGGATAAAAATCAGAGCATTTAGTAAAAAATTGAATAAATGGAAAATCACTTTTGTTGGAAGCAGGTATAAAAAACTGCTCAAGAAGATTATTGTAATTGATAAATATTCAAAAAACAAGGTACATATTCTTTATAATCCATGTAATCACAAAGTAGACAGGGTATCATAGCCTTTCTAACAAGTGACCAATATTTTTTTGCTCACAACATGAACTTTGGTTTATACATGAATGGATTGATTGTGTATGATATATTATAATGAGTATTGGACTTGCGCAAGGCCATATGATGTCTTTTATCAAAAGAAAGGATGTCTATTTTCTCATCGATATCTTCTGGAGAATAAGGTTTGAGAAATACATGAAAGTAGGTAGAAAACATACTGCAGACCATGATAAAAGTGTATGGAGTATTGAAACTTAAAAGTAAACAAAATGTTTGTTTTTTAAATCCCTCTTTATTTATATATTCCCACAGATGCAAAAATTTACCATGAACTGAACTTCCTACTGAAATCAGTGATGCAGAAAACTCAGCACATAGGTGTAATCTCATCACCTCTCGTTGATGAAACACAACTTGATCTCAAAAGTTGCAATGTCGTACTTCTTGGACACCTACAAGACGAGATGATTCACAAGATACAGGATGGCGGACTGGACAGTGCTCTGGAGACTGTAGTGGTGAAGAGCTTTACCGAGCTTGCTCTGAAGTCAGCTCTCAATGCTATCAGTACTGGTGCTCACATCGCGAAAGGGAAGGTCTACCAAAACTTCATGGTTGACTTGAAACTCAGGTAAAAAATAAAGATAAAATTTTGCAAAGTTGGAATGTTTCAATTTATGATTGCTGATGTAAAACGTATATGCTACAGTTTACACATATGTCTCTAAGTAAAGCGCCGAGTATTAATGTGCCAGGAGCAATCGATCAGGGTTGAAGTGTCATAGTGTAGGGGAATATATAGGCGTTATCTAACATTCTTTGCAGATATTTGCACTACAATTCACCAGAAATCATGGATAGCATACCACATGATCTTGCATGTATATATTCAGTTAACAACCAAATTATTCATACCACTTCTAAATTTGATGTTTTTCTTGTATTTTGTTACTCTAAAATGAAAGGTGGACTGGTTGAACTAGGGCCTTTGTTGAAGGGTATGGATTATTTAGTTATTAAATGTATATGTTTTGAGTTAAGAACAACCTGAGACTACATTTATATATATTTAAGGCACAATATTTTTTGTCAATTACAACAGTCTTGTATGGCTTTATATCGTTATATCTCCCAGTAATTCCAAGCTGCTGGAGAGAGGTATAGGGATCGTCTCAAGGTGTGCAGAGTGTTCCAAAGAGATTGCCAGAGATGCAGTGATGAGAGCCATCTACCATACCGATGATATCGCTTCCTTCAGAGACACGCCTATCTCATCCATCATACAGACTGCTGGTAATGTAGAGAGGGTAAGTCTAGCCATTCTCGAGAACAATTAAGCCACATTCACATATCGTCCCTATTTCCATGAAGTGACGGTAGTGAATGATACTCGCATATTTGCGTGCAGATTTTCCTCACTACCGTCACTTCGTGAAAATAGGAATGATATGACACAGTAAACCGCGGTGTATTTTTAAAACTATATGATATATGCTTCACATTTCTGTGTCCAAGTTGCACACAGAGCGCAGTGAATACGTGTAGAACCTTTGTTGAGCACAGTTGCTATTCATTTACACGTTACACATAACAAAAACAGGCCTTTGTTAATCGCTTCATATCTCAACGAGCCTTTACGAAGATAAACATGTACATGTAAGCCTTATTTTGTAACCAGAAGAGGAACATTACCATATTGCCATTTACTTTTTTGTTATCATTCTGTGCAAATTTCTTTTCTGATGGAAGGATTTGTTTATTGTGAATGAAAAAGCAGTAATATTACAACGATGATACCGTCAATACTCATTAGAGAGGGTAAAAATAATGACAAGTTAATATTGATGATAAAGATGATAATACTAATCTAACTGTAATAATGATGATGATGATACTTAATAAGGTTATGATGATACTAAATTTTTTATCATGATTTTAGTTACCTCTAAAATGCTGCTCTTGCCTTCTCTTCTCCCTTGTCTAACAATCTTCCCCTCTCGTTCTCTCTCTCTCTCTCTGTCCATTCTGCATCCCTTCAGGTTGTACCCATAGCCATCATCCTTGCCATCAAGGGATGTACAATGAGAGAGGCTCTGGATCACCAAGAGAGGGCGCCAGTCATCAGAACATCACTCCTCAATCTCCTTCAACCTCCTTCAACAATTAGCTAAGTGTTTTTGATGTTGCCATGTCAACTCTATCAACATGTACATGGTATAAACATGTACATGGAGAGCAGATATCTATAACTCTACCAAAGTTATCAATGATACAGAAAAAAGTCTACTAATAAGACTATAGTTGCTAACCGATGTAAAACGTTAATCGTTAATGACTTGTAAGTTTGCAATATTGATGGAGTGGAGAAGAAAAAAAAACTTGTGCTACTGATAACTAAATGAGCTGCAAATGTATACAGATACTTGATACACTCCAGCTATAGTCAGGCAGTTTTTGATTAAGCTTTCTTGAGGCAGTCATTATTTTATTAAGAATTGGTCAGTTTCACATACAGTTGTGAAGAATAACCAAAAAGACTTACAGTAAACCCTTGTTCAGATATGATGCTGCAAAACTGGGACTTTTTTTATGATGTGTAAAGTTTACCGCATCATGTTTAAACGAGCCTCTTACACTAACAGTACAATATTTCTTGTGTGGGAGATGTTACATAAAAACATAAGCATGTAGCTGCTTGCCAGTAATGATAGGATGATTTTTTTTTTTGTATTAAAACAAATAAATATGTATAAATGTAACTTTATCATACTGCTGTGCAGTTTAATAATCAGGAATATGTTTAACTATGCAGAATTTCATATCTGGTACAATTATGTTATCTACCTCTGAGTTTTTTGATACATTATGTATTCAGAAAAGGCAGAAAAATTCTTTTGTTATCACAATTTAGGAGTAAGACATATTTTGATATATGATTCATGCCTTATTGTTCTGAAAATGCAAGTCATGAATGCATTGTAATAAAAGTGCAATATAAAATGTGTTTTGATCTGCCATTCCAAGCTTCACAGTTGTTCTTTCTGATCAAGTGCTTGCTAGGTGCCTTGTCTGTTCCAGACATTGGCATTCAAGGCCTTTCACTACAATCAAGGCTTTTCTATGTCCTTTTATCTCTGCATGGTTCTTTGTAATATGACGAAGCTCATGTTACCATTCAGCCCAATGAAATTATCCATGTACTTGATGCGCTCTCTCACTCTGCTTCTCTTTCCCTTAATTATTATTCTTTCAGTATCCTGTTTTCTGTGCCTTCTCTTCTCATAATATGCCTAACAAACAGAAGTTGTCTTTTTCTTCTGATATTATGGAGGGAAATATTGACACATGCCTTATTGAGCACTTTTTTGTTGATATCCTGTCAGTCCAAGGTATTCTAAGCTCTCTGATCAATAAGAAAGACATTTCATTCCAACTGGGACCTGTTTCACTGACAAAGCCTTTTTTCAATGACAAAAATCAGTGACAAATCTGCTGATAACCAATTAGAAGCAAGGATTTCAGTAGCTTATAACAACAACTGTCATTTATCACTGCTGACAAGTTTTGTGAAACACCCCCCTGCTGTCCGTTCGTGGAACTCATTCCTTGCCCATGTGTTCTGAAACATTTCAGATAGAGTACTTCTGAGTTTTATGTTCAGAATACTTGGATAACTCCTTGATGTAAACACAACTTTTATTTGTTTGCTTTAATATCATGTTTGTAGTAGATTTTTCCTTTGTATTGCGTTTTTTTTTTGGGGGGGGGAGGGGGGG